>PVJS01043630.1:0-16992 GCA_004027185.1 Glis glis | reverse complement strand
GAAAAGGACACTTTGATTAAATTTTTGCAATCTCTCAAGGACAAAGGACTGAAATTGTTGTGTTATGGATGGTCCAAACTATCATGCTAAAGCTGAGTAAGATAAGTGATAATGGTGGAATTTTAACTCATGACTGGTTGGTGTTAGCTGCTTTATATGTTTCATTCTAAGAAATTACCTTTGAAAGGACCAGGAAAATAGTCATGAACGTATATTTTGCCAACAAGTTGCTATCTTTTTCCACTTTGAGCTCAGAGAGCCTCTAGAAATACAAAGTTAGAGCATAATCTTACATTGGAATATGGTCACCTTGTACATTAAATAGACAATGAAAAGTAGATTTAAAAATAACCCCGAAGAAACAGATCATAATAAAAATATTTAGCATTGCATGTTTATTGAAACAATTTGGCTTTCAAATTAGGTGAATAGCAGCCTTTCATAAGTTTTTTTAAATTGATTTGTTCTTAAGTATGTTTTGAACTTTAAGAGTTGTATTCTTTATATATTTCAGAATATAAAATAACTCAATTATGGAGGAAATGTAATTTGGTATATCTGAAAGGTATCCATTTGAGTTTATGGAGGTCAAAATATTTCTGCTACTGTCATGGATTTTCTGACTAAATTTAGGTAAGTTTCTTAACATTCGAAGACTACAGTTTCTTGTATCTGTAATAAGGAGAACCCTTTCTTCTATAAAGACAAGAAAATGTAAAGAATGACCTCTCTGTACTCGTTACTTTAGCTGATAATGAATCATTTAATTCAACCCCATTTACTTGTATTTTTTGTAAGTCTCAATTTGGGGTGCATTTATGCTACTACGCTGTTACCATATTTCCTGCTATCAATTGCTTTTCCTGTGCTAATTCCATATTTTCTGCTCTCGATTACTTTTCTTGATTATATACATGCTACTAAGGGTTGTTGCACATCTGGAGGTGGGCTACAGTCTATTTCAGGTTGGTGGTGCAATAGAATGCATGTCATACAGCTTTCTGAATAGTAAACACTGGGCACGAACACCAGGTCTTTACCTCTCCCAGGTGAGCTCATGCAAAGGCACTTCAAACACTTCAAGGTCTTAACAGAAGATGAGTATGAAGATGCTGACAAAAAAAAGCTGCAGATTTTCATTTTTTCCCCTTACATACTTGTTTAACCTAAAAAAAGAGCAAACCTTAGAAAACTACCTAAGTTCTGCAAGCAATTACTTATATAATCTTGAACGAGTCATGTACTCTTCAGGATTCTGTGATGTGTTTATGAAATGGGGATGGTGGTGGTGGAATCTTATTCCTTCAAGCCTTAATATTGGTATGACTCCTAGAAATTCTGTAGCTTTCACATGACCTTAGTCACGTCTCATTTTGCACAGATTATTCAATCAACAATATTTATTGAAGACTTACTATTAAGTTTTATTTACTGTTGACTACCTTAGTCCCAGGGCATCTTGGGACACTGAGATATGCTAACAATCCAAGGCTGATATTCTACTGCTTCACAACTTCACAGACATTCTCCTAAGTAAATATATTAAGTTTTTATATTTCTACATATAGGAAAGAAAAGGATTATAGCCACTAAACTGTAATTATCAGCTGATTTTATCTATTTTTCCTTATTATTTGGTGAAGCAAAGTATTGCCATGGGAATATACTATGGTATTTAGTCAACAACATGTCCTCCAGACAGAGTCAGACAACCTGTATTTAAATCCTTTTTTATACCATCTTCAATCTTCAGTCTCTGCATTTCATTATCTTCTTCAAATGAGGTAATTGCATAGTTTTGCAGTAAGAATGAAATGAAAGTAAATGTAGAGAAAAATGCCTGGAATATATTTTAAGAATTCAATAACTATCTACTAATATTATGGTAAGTAAATCAAATAATTATTATTAAATCTAATATGATTATCAGATATCATTAATTTTATGATTTTTAATATTATGTCTACTTTTCTTCAGAGAACAGCCCTATGTATACAGTGCACCAAGTATGGAAATGATTCTGGCAACTTGGATTTTGAGCCTGATGATCACCCTATTTGGATTCTCCTTCACTCACCTGGTACTTGATATTATTATAAAAACTTGGGGAGGAAATCCAGCACCTTAATTATAAAACTTCATCTCCAAGCTCAAAATTCATAGAAACTACATATTAAAATTCTGAAATAAACTCAAGATAAAAAACTACACTAACACCAAAAGATAGGAAGATATGTTGCAAGGACTTGAGGGTGCTGTTTCTGCAGTGACTGGAGTCTGGCCTCAGCAAGGAGACAGTGGGCTGTTCGCTGTGAATGTGGAAGCAGGCTATCGTGTAAGACCACATAGACTTCTCCCTTCACTTCATACAACTACTTAATAGCAACGAGGCAGAATGCAAGTGAAGTTTTGAGTCAGTAATTTATAGAAGCCTAAAAAGTAGTTTGAGTATTTTCACAGAATTAAACTAATCCAACAGATTAAGTTGGACCAATAAATGATTCCATCTTTAAAGTTGATTCTCTATGCATAACCTCAATAGCAAAACCAGGGTGGTGGGAAAATTGCAAACAAAAATATCTTCAACTAACAGAATGAAAATAGCTTCAGTCTTCTTTAGAGATCTATATTATAGCACCTAGCTTAATCACTGGTGTATAGTAGAAATTCATCAAACTTCGTTTAAAATTTTCTATTTGTGCAGTTATAGCTAATAAGAACCATACAAGCAGCTCTCTGTGCATGGGAAATGGCTGGTTATAATTTCAATATTTAAAGTACTTCCTCATTTCCCAACTTATTTTATGACCACTAACTTAGAATCAGAAGACTCTGTTACCACATTGTTCAAAAATTAAATAAATAAAAACAAAAAGAATTCCACTAGAGGTATATCAGTTCTCAAGAACCATGTGTGAGCATTTAGAGGAACATAAATTCATTGAAAGGAGGTAGCTCTACTGAAATTAATGTAATGAGATACAAACACTCAGTGCCTCATAGCAGAAATTATTTTTCTGCAGAAAGACATCTATATTTTAGTAAAACTTGCAAACATGCTTAATTTGAAAATCATCTCTCTCCATTTGGCTAACTGCGTTTCCTAAATCTCTAACAAGCTTATGAATTAGTAATGGTAAGACTGTCTCACTCACCATGAGCTTTTCCTGTATCTGAGAAAGAGCTCTTCTCTGAAACTATTTCCAAAATGGGATTCAACAGGGCAAATGCAAATCAGTACACATATGACAGGAAAATCACAAATGCAAATAGGAACTAACTAAATTGTAGCTTAATGCCAATTATACTTTTAGAATAGTTCTTGCAAAGTCAAGCTCTCTCTTCAATTAAGTGATGTTTTAGAGAGGCAAATGAGAGCCAGAATCCAGGATTTCAGAATGAAATAAGCTCTGGGTGAATTCAAATCTCATAGAAGAATCATTTAGCCCACAGTCCATATGGCCAGTTGCACCTGTATGACCATGAAAAATGCAACATGGTTTGAAACTAACTCAGCCAAAAACTTTTAAAGCACTTGAACACTCAATGGGGCTAAAGTCTTGCTTATAAATTATGCATGTATCTAAGTAGTGAAATTCAAAAAAAGTTTCTTGAAAAGGATATCCATAGCATAGATGCATTTTGAAGTAGGTGTAAAAAATGCAGTTTTGTTTTCAATGATATGTGGAAGCTAGAGAGAAACTGGGCAACAAAGAAGTCCTCAAAGAAATGAGGGGAGAAACTAGTGGAATGGGGGAGGTGAATCCAGATAGAGAGGTGGGGAAGGGGGAAGGAGAAAGGAGCTGATCTAATGATGTTAACTATTCAGAATGAAGTTACTTGTATCGATGTAGAGACTATATACTGGGGGGAGCAGGGTGGGAACTGGAGGGAAACACACAACGAATGCTGCATGCATGAATGTATTTGTCACTCTGAATCTCACTATGATGTATAATTATAGTGTACAATTTAAAAAATGCAATTTTAACAGTGGAATTTTTGTATAAAATATGATTATCAGAGAAACTCATCTTAATTAAAATATGTTGATTTTTTGCTAACATGAGTTTCCATATATTCATCTACTTTTTTTTACTTTAGTTTACCATGAAAAATTGAGAGAAAAGACCACTAGGAAAGGAAAAATGGAGTATGAGGAAGATAATATGTTGAAATATAAGAGGATCTCCACTGTGGCACTAAAATGGGAAGTACTTGGGGCATATTAATATACCTTTTAAATAATAACTTCTAGCAATATAGCCAAAAAAGGAATGGATATCTGTCATGATAAAAATGTACCCCAATACAAAGTATGCATTTCAAGATTTAAAATACGACATTGCATAATTAATAATTTGGCATATACATGTCATCTACCTGGTTAGATATATGCCACATCACTCATTTGTTTAAGCACCTTTATTTAGTGAAACACATTATTTAGTGAAACACATTCATAATAAAATGTTAATTAATGCAGAATTTTTGAAAAATAGAAGACTGGGATTGATTGAAGTTTTATTTTAACTAAGAACCAGAATGCTGAACAAGTGTAAAAATACTAAAAACTTTAAACTGGATGTGGTGGCGCATGCTTGTTATCCCAGTACTTGGGAGGCTGAGATCGGAGGATCCGGGTTCACGGCCAGCCTCAGCTACTTAGTGAGGCCCTCTGCAATTTAGTGAGATCCACTTTCAAATTAAGAACAAAAAATAGGGCTGGGGGTGTAGCTCAGAGGTAGAATGCCCTTGGGTTCAATCCCCAGTTCCGAAAAAAAACTTTAACCATCAGATCTTTTTAAATGCAACCATTTATATATATATTATATATATGTAATATATATAATATATATAATATATATAACAATATATTATATATTATAATTATATATCATATATAATATAATATATATTATATATTATATAGAATATATATTATAATATATATACAATATATAATATATATATATAATATTCTCAAATAGGTAATTTAGGACACTAAGCTGTAAATTGTCGGATTCCCATTTATCTTGCCTTCACCCCACAGTCATGACATTGGTCTAGAGTTGGGAATTGAGATAATGTTTCTTTACTTCTCCCTAGAGGGGGAATACCTTCAGAAGGCCAGGGGCAAGGCAAATACTATTTGCAGGGTAAAGTTACAGTTTATAGACAAGAAAAACCAAGACCAAACACCAGAGGCAAAATGAAAGCTGGGTTCTTTATATGGGTCACCAAGCCAGAATTTTGGAAGAGATAGAACTGGGATCTATCTTGCTACACTTTGGACAGCTGTGATGTGTAGGTGGGTGGGGAGGATGGTGAAGGTGGCAGGCGAAGATTTTTCACAGAAGACCCTGTGGGGGCTCAAAAAAACAGAATCAATGTGGAAAGTGAGTGGCAAATCCAGTTATTTGTTTTTTCTATTTCCAATACTCTTACAACTTTATTTTTTAGTCTCCTGTTGAAAATATTTCTTTATAGAATGATTGTTTTCTTGCTATGGTAAGTATATCACAAGAACAGATATTTAATAATGTTAATAGTAGCTCATATTTGTGGAGTGTTTACTATGACCCAACCATGAGGTTAAGCACTTCGAGCATTTCATTTTATTTTATTATGTAGTAATATTTTATTTACATTTTACATCTCATGAAAATAAAGTTCAACAAGGTTATGGTGAACACTTTCTAATAAAGGAAGTGTTCTTTATTTTAACATGGTAACCACGCCCTCTGCTGGTTGTTAAAAGTCTTTCTACCATCTATCTTGTGAAATAATGCTGTAACTGACTTGCCAATCATAAGGTCAATAGTCTGCCAAGAAGGCAGTGAAAACATGTCATATTTAAGGGAAAAGAAAGATTTTTATTCTAAAAAGTTGTATCCCAGGAACTGATGTTCAAGTATGGAGAGGAAACTGCCTCTGGTGAGGGTGGAGTATGGGGGAGGAGAAATTTTATTAGAGTGTCTCAGGAGTATTATAAGGTAAAAAACATGAGGGGGAGAGAGCCACGTCTGAGGTTGCATATTTCTGGAAGTCATAGGAAATAAGTTTCTATCCTGAGGATGTGGCATTTGGCATTAGGAAAAAATGAAATGGCAAGCCAGGCATACTAATCCCAGTACTTGAGAGACTGAGACAGGAGGATCACAACTTTCAGACCAGCCTCAGCAACTTAGCAAGACTCTCAGCAACTTAGCAAGACCTTGTTTTAACATTTAAGGGGAAAAGGGCTGGGAGTATAGTCTGGAGCTAGAACACCCCTGGGATCATCCCCAGTACCACAAAGAAAGAAGAAAGAAAGAAAGAGAGAGAGAAAGAGAGAGAGAGAGAGAGAGAGAGAGAGAGAGAGAGAGAGAAAGAGAAAGAAAGAAAGAAAGAAAGAAAGAAAGAAAGAAAGAAAGAAAGAAAGAGCAGTAGTGTGAATGAAACTTAAAAATACTATAATCAGATTTTTTCACAAAACTGAGTAAGAAGGAGCATGGAATAGTGCATGTATGGCAATTTTTCTGAGAATATAATTGGAAGACCTAACCATTATTCAAATCTTTGGATTTGCATCCTATGGTTTCATGTGAAGAGCACCAGATTCAAAAAAGTAGTCTCTCTGATCTTGATCCTTATGAGAAAAGTGATTATAAGACTCTACCTAGGATCCAGCAGTTGGCAGATCAGATTTCTCAGTGGTGTGTGTCCCCGCGTGCCAGATCATCAGGAGAAGGTATTTGAGACCCTCCACAAGGAAACGCTCAGATTCCTCACAGGAATCATGGCCTTCTCGTTGTCAGTTGTTCTTCATACTATCCTCATGTCAGTAGAATTCTTTACAGGAATTATAGTGAATGGATTTCTTATAATCATGAACTGTAAGGATTTGATCAAAAGCAGAAAGCTAATACTAATGCAAACCCTCTTACTATGTATAGGGCTATCTAGATTTGGCCTGCAGTTGATATTAATAGTACAAATCGTGTTCTCTGTGTTCTTTCCACTTGCTTATCAGTCAAATATTTATGGTGAAAATACGATGTTCTTTTGGATGTTTTTTAGCTCTATCAGTCTCTGGTTTGCCACCTGCCTTTCTGTATTTTACTGCCTCAAGATCTCAGGCTTCACTCAGTCCTATTTTCTTTGGCTGAAATTCAGGATTTCAAAGCTTATTTGCTGGCTGCTTCTGGGCAGCTTGCTGGCCTCCCTGAGCATTGCAGTGCTGTGTACTCAGGTAGAATTACCTAAAATTGAGTATGACGGTATCCTCAGAAACAGCACACTAACGAATGCTATCATCAAGATGAAGAAAACGAATGAGCTGGTCCTTGTTAACTTGGCATTGGTCCTTCCTCTGGCCATATTTGTGGTGTGCACCTCTATGCTATTCATCTCTCTCTACAAGCATACTCACCGGATACAAAACGGACCTCATGGCTTTTCAAACGCGAGGACAGAAGCCCACATAAATGCACTGAGAACAGTGGTGACCTTCTTTTGCTTCTTTATTTCTTATTTTGCTGCCTTCATGACCAACATGACATTTAGAATTCCTTATAGAAGTCAGCAGTTCTTTGTGGTAAAGGAAATAATGGCAGCCTATCCTGCTGGCCATTCAATTATAATAATCTTGAGTAATTCTAAACTCCAACAGTCATTCAAGAGACTTCTCTGCTTCAAAAAGAAATGATGAAGAGGAGGACAGACGTGAACTTTTTTTTCTTCTATGATATGGACTCAATGACCTTGGGTTTCCTGTGCTCCCCTTCCCTCTCTGTCTGGAAATTTCCTACCCATACTTCACTCCAGGACTTGTGAGATACCAATCTTGATGTTTAATGGAGAGGACATCTCTTTTGCTCAGGCTTCTGCAGTTCAAAATATTGTGATGGTAATAGATTTTCATAACTAGCACTTACATGGGAGTACCAGGTGTGTTTTAGAAATAAGAAAAAAGTTATATGGCTTTGTCTGGCTTATCACTGTTTTAGTTCTATTATCTTTGCAGGTCATTGGGAATCTTCTAGTTGCGATAAGGAAAAGCATCTTTATTTAGTTCAAGACTTAAAAGAATAGAATGCTTTGGTTGTTTGGGGTACTTATTTTTCAAAAAAAAATCCATTACTAAAATGCATATCACATGTAGACAGTGTATGCCACGGCAGTGTACCCAGCTGTGCTGGGGAAGGCATTCTTTTACATCTGATTTCAGGATGGATAGACCTGAATGAGGATGTACAATAAACACAATCCAATGTCTCCATATTTCAAAAAATGAATAAGTATTTTTCGACCTCCTGAAGTATTAAATTCACACCCAGAGAGAATGGGGGGGGTTGTTGATAGTGAAGTCCCAGCAGGCAGACATTTGACAATAGGGGAATCATGTCTGGGGTGTCACAGAAGCACCTGGCTTGAAGTTATAAAGCAAAAGCTTTGAAATGTGTAGCTAGATTTGAATTGATTCTGCCCTGTAAGGATCTTGAATAGTCTCGCTTTGGGTAAGAAAACTATTTTTTGCAATCTTTTTCGTCTCTTAGGATGCCTATTGGAATCTAGTAAGCCCTCTTTGACTCTGAAGCAAAAAAAAAAAATGTGTTGCTATTTTAATTGTAACAAATGGCAATTTAAAAAGGTTTAAAAGTTGCTGGGAAAAGGAAAAAATGAGATGTATGTGTATGTGTGCAATGATTTATTAGCCAACAAAAGAAGATCTAGAATCTATACTAGCAATTCTTTCACTGTCTTCTGAAGCAGAGGTTCTCAACTTCGAATGGACAACAGCGTCTCCTGGAGGGCTTATTAAAACACAGATTACTGGGCCCCACCCCAAGAGTTTCTGACTCAGTAAGTTTGGGGTGAGGCCTGAGAATTAGCATTGCTCGCAAGTCCCCAAATGAAAATTATGCTGGTTTTCTGGGGGCACACTGAAAACCATTGGTTCAGAGCCGCTGCAGTCAAGACCCTGGGCTCTGAGGCCAAATTGGATGGGTTTCACCTGGCCAGCTTCTGATTACCAGTAAAAACTTGGACACGTTATTAGACTCTCACCCTCAATCTCCTCATCTGTAAAATGGGATAATAAAATTACTTATTCCCAAAGGTGGCTGTGCGTTTGGATGAGTTAGCAACTCTAGAACACTTGGGACAGTTCCTGGTGCAGAGCAAAGATCAGTGAGGCCCCAATATAGTTATGAAATCAAGAAAAATTTTCAGTCACCATTTTATGGAAGGCATGAAGTTTGCTCTTTAAATTTCTCTACTGTTTTAAAATTGGAGAAACAGAATTAAAATTCTATATTCTTAAAGAAATACATTATACTTCATTCTAGAATGATGAGCAGGGTTAGATTCTGATAAGGCATAAAAGGGAGTAAGGAGTATTTGAGGATGCTACAAAAGGCAACAGAGTAAATAAGGTGGCAAAACAAAATGTAGGAACCACCAGAGGATGACAAGAGGAGAGGTGTGTGGGGATAGGAGCAGAAAGAGAAGAGAGGTGACAGGGCAATGCTTGCTGCTTTGCCCAGGTCCTCAGGAAAGGTCACCATGGTGGCATGTGTGCTGGGATCAGCTGTGGCACACTGCTGAACCTGTGGGTGCGTCACCTGATAAGGAAATGTGGAGCATGGTAGGTCTTCCGAAGCATCCCTCACACGCATCAAGGCAGCAAGCTACAATCAGTGTGACTTGGACACAGATACCTGAGGGAAGAGGCCTCCAGTCGCAATGAATGTCAGAGGCCCCTCATGAGCTTTGGGTGTCAGTAGCACTGACACCTCGGGCTCAGTGAAGCACAGCCAAGGTTAGTGTAGGCACAATTTGATAGCATCCCATGTCGCTAGGTGTATCTTACTCATGCAGAGACCTGCTTTGTAGACAAATCTACCATGAATTGATCCCATTTATTTTATTTAGAGTTTTTTATTGGTGCATTAGAATTATACATAATAGTGGGTTTCATTGCTACATATCTGTATATGCACATAACATAATTTGGTCGATTTTATTCCCCAGTGCCTCCCTTTTCCCTTTCCTTCCTCTACTCCATTGGTCTCTCCATTTCTGAGAATAATCAGAAAGTTGCTCTTCCTCAGATCAATCATGGATCATTTACTTGAAAAAAATCTATTCTAGAATGTATTGAGGTTCTGTGATGTAACAAGCATATCTTCCCTAGATATCTTCCCTGAGAACTTACCTCGGATTGCCTGGACACTGAGACAATTAGAATTGAGGCTCCCTCCTCCTTCCTGTGTGCTTCAAACTCAGCTTCTTTCTGGATGGCTTGCATTTTTTCTCCTTGAAAAGGAGAACCACAACTTTGCACAGGTCCCCAAAGTCACCAGATGCCATCTAGACAACTTTCCCAAGGAATTTCCATGAACAGCTGCCATCCAAAATTGTAAGATTTGTGCCCAGATAACTTCTGAGTCATTTACTCTGCCCTCCTGACCCTCAAAATTGCCTCAGGCTTGCTCTGGAATAAGGGAAAAAGACAAGAGGACAAATTCCCCCATCCACAGTTTACTCACTGTGTGTCCTGGCCTAGGACCCTGCCTAGGGAATATTAGAAGGATCTGAAGAACTGCCCCCAACGTGCCACTTTTGGGGTGTAACTGTTATCTGATAAAGTCCATCCCATAACCCACAGTGCATGACATGTCAGATGATGGCCACAGAGAGGTCACCTTGCACAATTGTTCCAGGTATAAACTTAGACATGTCTCCTTTCCAATATTTAGTCTTACAGCACCTTTCCCTCTCAGCAAGTTTGCAAAAGGTAACACTTCATTTCCGAGAGCCAGTTCTCTTATGGTTCTGATGTGTAATTCAAAAAATTCCGTGAACCTGATTTTATGTAAATAAATCTTATTTATTATCTCCTCCCCTATGTTAAGCTTCAATTCTATCTGATCATGTTTATTATTTCTAGTTGGAAATTGTTCCCTGTGATAGAGAAGAGTTAGAATGATAGAGTAAGAGAGTGTTTAGTCACATGATGGCTTTAGGTAACATTACTTCTGGCCAATAAAGAAACTCTCTAATTTTTATTTTCTTTTTCCAAGCATAATTTATGGTCCATTTTACTTCCTTCTTAACTTACAGAGTATTTCAAGTTGTAGTTACCTTTTATATGGCAAAACTATTACTACAATGAATTTTAAATTAATTCATTTGTATACATGTGTTCTTTAAGTAACATTCCAAAGTGTACACATTCCTTAACATCTAGAAATATAAAAATCAGTAGGTTGACGTTTTCATTTGCCACAACTTATTACCTTCTCAACTTTGTGGAAGCTAAGAAGCAGATTCTTGTACATCCTGTATATTTCATATGTAGTAAAATTTTAGTATATGTTCAGAATTATCTACCTAAGGGAAATCTTTGATGGCTCTACACATAATTTGAGTCATTTAACTATAAAATAATATTTCCATATCAGAAAATTCTGAGCATGCATTCATGAGAGCAGTAAAGAAAATTTCAAGAAGTTGCTGATGTTGTTCATCCATCCAAACACCCTTCTCTTCTCCCATTTTTATTAGATAATCTGCTGTCATCAGGATCATGTTGCTCTTAGTTACTCTAAGAAATCTTCAGAGACAATCTCAAACTTCAGAGATCTTACTATGATTAATTTCCCACAAGAGTAACTGTCAGGACTGATCACTAGTTATTTAGCACATTGTCATATGATAAAGTCTTACAGGTTTTATCTTTTCTAGCCAAGTACTTTTGAAATATATGGTCACATTACAGTGTATTTTTTTAATCCACAGGAGTAACAATAGTGAACTGCCCATAAACAGGCACTTGAATATATGCTTTTAAGAACTATGTGCAACTCAAAAAAAAGAGGCATAAAGTCAGATAGCAAAAGGATAGATTAGTTCTCTTTCCAAAAATTATAAGAAATTTAGTCAGTTCAACTTGACCTTCAGTTCTATAAGAAAAACAAACATAGAATTGAACATTGGGGAAAACAATAGAGGAAAATTCATTTTTGCATTTCAGTGTATAAACTGGATACAATTATAAGTAATGCACTGCCACCTAGTGGCAAACATTTATTTCAAGTGAAATAATAGTTGAAATAGTTCAGACTATGGAGTCCAAAGACTCCAGTCATGAGGAATCTTTGAAAAGGAAATTTTATGTCCCATTAATAAAAAATGAAGAGGAGAGAAACTAATAACCAGGTCATGGGAAATTTTGGACTAAATGTGATTAAATTACTAACCCCCAAAGAAAAACTAACAAATAAAAATAAAAATAAATTATTTATGACACTTATAAGATAATAAGAAACTTGAATATAGACCAGATAGTCAATGATATCGATGAATTTAAGTTTATTTTTAAGATGTTTTACTTGTGTCAAACTTATGTTTTTAAAAATAAAAGCATTATTATCTTTTGAGGGAAATATTCTTTTTTTTTTTTTGCGGTACCGGGGATTGAGCCCAGGGGCGTTCTACCTCCAAGCTACACCCCCGGCCCTATTTTTTTATACTTTATTTTGAAACCGGATCTTGCGAAGTTGCGGAGGGCCTCACTAAGTAGCTGAGGCTGGCCACGAACCCGGATCCTCCTGTCTCAGCCTCCCAAGTACTGGGATTACAAGCGTGCACCACCACGCCTGGCTCGGGGGAAATATTCTGAAACAACTACTGATAAAACAGCATGACACTTCAAAGTAAAAGAAATGGAGAGAGATAGGAGATGTATGTGAAGCACTTTTGTGAAACAATATTGTCCACAAATTGGTAACTTTTTAAAATCTGAGTGATAGTTTCACGGTGATTCATTATACTTTCTACTTTTGTATATATGTGTCATTTGCTATAACAAAAGGGTTTTTTTTTTCATTAGTCTCACCAAAAGATATGTGCCCACAGAGTAAAGAATTTTGTTAAACAAAAGAAGCAGCTTTCTCCATAAATTATTTAGTAGAAATCAGTAGTTGGATCATATGTTAAGAAGTACTTGTAATCTTTGCTTTATAAAATTACTTTTGGAGAAATTAACTCAACCTTCTTAAGCCCAAGTAAATAACAGAGTTTAAACTGCTTCTCAGAATCATGTATATGTCAATTGCGGATTTGTTCCTTGTAAAAGAGATTATTAAACAAATACAAAAGGTGGCTTGAAAGGACTGAATTGTTAGTAATAATGGACCGAATGCAATCATTCATTCTCATTCATTCTCCCTCTTTCTCTCCCTCCCTCCCTTCCTCTCTCCCTCCCCTATGTTGATTTTCTTTCCTTTGAAATAATAGCATGGGATTTATTGCCTCTTTCCTAGGTTTTAAGAAACACTTAGAGGCCCTTGGCCCTTGCTTTACTTTTTTTCCTATTCTAGCTTGAGTCCTTTAAAAAATTAATCCTATTTCTTAGCACTCCACATGAGTGCGATATCTTTGGCTTCTTTAGCAGAGCATAGAATAAGTATTTTGTTTATAAACTGTCTGCTTTCTGGTCTCCTTCTGCTTTGCAGAAAAGATTTGCTGAAATGCATAGCTCTAGAAATTTTTACATAAACCTTTAGGTTTCAAGTGGTGAATGAAGTTACCAATTTTCTATTGGAAGTTCCTGCATTGTTTTTATTTTGAATTCTTCTAGCTTGTCAATTTGAATTCTAGTTTGTCAGTTTGGAGTCTATATATTTCATGTTATAATATATGAGATGGATTCACTTAGAGAAGAAGAAATGTATTTGCCATATAATATAGCAAATAAGAAATTCTAAATATACATTAAGAGCAAATATATACATTGAGGAGAAAGGTTAGCTGGAAGAGAGGGCTGCATTTCCTTTAATACATTTACAAATATACATGAATTTGTGGTCTAGGGAGTTCACTGTGATCTCAGTAGACTATTTTACAATGATCTTTCCTTGCATTGACAGCATTTAGATATCAAGTGTATCTCTATCATTCTATCTCCCAAAGCAATGTTACAAAATTAAATTCAGATAAGTAAGCAAATAAAGCTTAAAATTTCACATATTTACTAACCAAAGAAATGTATTTCTTTTTAATTAGCAGTTATAAAAGTAAAGATACCTTATTATTTTTTCTAATAGAAAATATTTAAGGAAAAAATTCAAATGAAAACTTTTATATTGCCCTTATTTGGTGTTCTTTATTATTTAGAAATATCTGATTCGATGTTTGGGTTTTTAGATATTTTTGAATAAGGAAAAATATCTGTAATTCTCAGATTTTGGCAAACATAGTTATTCCTATTATGGTTGAACCATAAAAAAATTTACATTTTTGTAACATTGTAAAATGGTTGAGTAATAGAAAATGTACACAGCTCAAACTAAAATATGCAGCACCACACATGAAGTTTGTAGAAATCCTGGTCCCAATGTTCTTTGTTTGGTTTTTGTGCTGGGAATCAAACCCAGGCCTTCACACATGCCGTCAGATGCTCTACCTCTGAACCACATTTCCAGCCCTGTTCCAAAGATTTTATAATTGAATTTGGGGCACACTTTTAGATAACAAGATACAAAAGGCAAAATGCAGCTTCAAATTCCATTACTGTATTCAGAAAAAGAAAAATGAATGCTATTAGGAATATTTGAAACTGCTTCGATTGCAAGTGGCATTTAAACTGGTCTTTGAAGCATAATTTCATAGAAGAAAAATAACTGTTTATTGAATGCAAATTAAGCCATTCTTTTCTTTCCAATGAAACAACTTGTACAAATCATAGCTTCTATAAAATCCACATTTACCACTAAATCTTTGACTTAATGAAACTATCACTGCTTTATTTTCTTCCTAATTTCCCAACCATATGTAACTTTGCGTGTCTCTATGCTTTCATTTTTTTCCATGCAGAGTGAAAATTATGATGCAATTATGCCATATCATAAGCTTTGATCATTCAACTACACCCCAGCTGACGTATTTCTGCTCAGGCACTAGGAAGACACATGCCAATCTATGATTTATATACTATAGAAGACTAATTTTACATACATATTCTTCAAAAATAACATGTAGTAATAAGTGTATACTAGAAGACTATATCATAAATAATTGAAACAAATGTATTCCCTTTTAAAATATGATATTAAAATTTTGGGGTGGCTAGGAAGTGCTGAGATACACGAGAGAGAGATAGACATGACCATCAGTGGCATCAAAGTGATGGATAGGCATGTGTCCACTCTCAGACGCCCAGTTCAGGGAGGTCCAGACCAGTACTACATTCTCTAACCACAACCTCTTAATGTGATCTCCCTCTAACTTGCTTATCACAGTGATATTTATTATCTATGATCCTCTTGATACCCATTTTTTCCAGCTGCACTTCCTGTTGAGACCGTTTCCAATCTCACTAATTGACATTAACATCAGTGTCTTCTTCTGGCAACAGATTACAAAAGCCTAACTGTGAATCACTCTACTTGCTTACTTTATCTGCCCATGTGGCCTGATTTCTGAGCCCTGCAGGAGATTGGTGCATTTATAATTTTGGTTAAGGCTGAGACTTCAGTGCTTCTTGGAAATTTAAAAATAAAATTCTAAATAAATGTGAAAAAAGCCAGGTACAGTGGCACATACCTGTAATCCCAGTACTTGAGAGGCTGAGACAGGAAGATCATAGGTTCAAGGGCAGGGCACAATAACTTAGTAAAACCCTGTTTCAAAATTTAAAAAGGGAACTGGGCATGGTGGTGCACACCTATAATCCCAGTACATGGGAGGCTGAGACAGGAAGATGGCAGGTTCAAGGACAGTCTCAGCAAGTAGTAATACTCATCAACCTAGTGAGACCCTGTTTCAAAATAAAAATAAAAAATAGGGATAGGGGTGTAGCTCAGAGTTAGAATGCCCCTGGGTTCAATCCTCAGTACCAAAATAAATTTAAAAAGACTGGGGGTGCCGCTTAGAAGTAGAATGACCTAGAGTTCAATCCCCAGTACAGAAAGAAGAGAAAGGAAGAAAGAAAAGGAAGGAAGAAAGGAAGGAAGGAAGGAAGGAAGGAAGGAAGGAATGAACGAAGGAAGGAACGAAGGAACGAAGGAACGAAGGAAGGAAGGAAGGGAAAAGAATCCTATATGAGGCAAACTATGATAAAAGAAGGCATGGATCTCAAATGAATTAACTACCACCCTGTGTCAAGAACTTGATTTTCATCAACTTTCAGGGAGTTGGCTGAGTCAGGGCTGAAATCACATCCATCAGGTTCAGAAAAGTCCAACATGAAAGCCAGAAATGCAAGTTTATTAATTTGCATGAAAAATGAAACAAAATACTCATAATCTCTTTCTACCTCATTTTCTTTCACTAGATTCTTGTGCATGTGAAGCCAACTTGGCATGTGAAGGTTATTTGGTGAAATAAAATCAGAGTGAAGAAAATTAATTATGTGAATCATATGTTAAATAGTATCAGGTTACATGATAGCATGCATTAATCTTTCCTTGGCACTCTGAGCCCTTTTAAGTTTGTTTGTTTTTGGAAACAGGATCTCACGAAGTTGGTGCAAGTCTCACTAGGTTGCTGAGGCTGGTTTCAAACCTGTGATCCTCCTGTCTTAGCCTTCCAAGTACTGAGATAACAGACATGTGCCACCACACCCAGCAAATCTTTTAAATATAGGTAGGTAGGTGGCGGAACAAAGATGGTGGAAGTAGAAGACTGCACTTTTCAGCTGCTCCTTGGCTCAAAATTGAAGCAGTGAGTATACTGCTTCTCAGAGAGGTGAGGGACCAAGGGAATTCACTGAAATTCTATACTGCACACTCAGAGAGAGTCAGGGATGTGAGGGCGATCTGGCTGCGACATCTGTCACCCCATTGATCGCCAGGGTTGATTCGGCTGATCTGGCTGGCTAGGCGGGTGTCCCCTTCCTCCCTCACCGCTCCATGTGCGTCCCTCCCGAAGCTGCGCGCTCGGTCGAAGAGGACGACCTTCCCCGAATAGAGGAGGACCGGTCTTCGGTCAAGGGTATACGAG
>PVJS01043629.1:0-16991 GCA_004027185.1 Glis glis | reverse complement strand
CTACACCCCCGGCCCTATTTTTTATGCTTTATTTTGAAACCGTGTTTCACGAGGTTGCAGAGGGCCTCACTAAGGAGAGAGAGAGAGAGAGAGAGAGAAAGAGAGAGAGAGAGAGAGAGCTGAGGCTGGCCGCGAACCCGGATCCTCCGGTCTCTGCCTCCCAAAGTACTGGGATTACAAGCGTGCGCCACCACGCCCGGCATACCCTTTATTAAAAAATGTATACAGAGGGCCGCCTCAGATTTAGGAGACAACCCAGTATTAATACGCAAGTATCATTTATTTACTTTTAAGTTTAAACTACTTGAGATCATTTTGTAAGATTGATGTTTTCCCTGATAACAATGGAAAGGCACCTTCGTGATAGAAAATTCCAGAGATGCATCAAGATATACAAATAAGAAAACCAGTCCCACCCACAATTCTATTCCTCAGAATAACTATTGACATTTCAGAGTAACTAATTCCAGGCTCTTCTGGTACGTAAATATACACATGTGACTGTAGAAACATGAGTTACACACCACATTCTGTTTTACCATCAGCTTTTTCTTTTTTTGTGGTACCGGGGATTGAACCCAGGGGTGTTCTACCTCTGCGCTATACCCCCAGCCCTAGTTTTTATACTTTATTTTGAAACTGGGTCTCACGAAGTTCGGAGGGCCTCACTGGGTAGAGAGAGAGAGACAGGGAGAGAGAGAGGGAGAAAAAGAGAGAGAGCTGAGGCTGGCCGCGAACCCGGATCCTCCGGTCTCCGCCTCCCAAAGTACTGGGATTACAAGCGTGCGCCACCACGCCCGGCTACCATCAGCTTTTTTTGACCTAATATGGTGAAATATTATTCCTTATCATTAAATAGTTTCTATAATTCGTTTATAATGTCTAAATGGCATTTTATCATGTCAATACCCCCAAATTTATTTACACAACTTTCTTTTGTTGGGCATTTTTATTATTTTTTATGGTTTCTTATTACAAAGGGGTATGAGATCAATACCTTTGGAAACAAATATTTTTACCCATCCTTGGTTGCTCCTTGAGGCTGGTTCCGTAAGGGACTTTCGCTGTTAAGCCCCTGACTCCTAGAATGGTGGTTGGCACGCAGTAAGCACTTAAATATTTGTCGAATGAATGAATACATTCTCACGAGTTTATATATTGGGTTGGAGGGTATGCCCATATTTAGATCTTTCGATACATATTGCCAAATTGCTCTCCAAACAGTAGCATCAGATTTAATCTCTGCCAGCAGCATATTGATGTCTGTTTTCCCGAATCCTTATGGACACTGCTATATAAGACAGAAGGATTTTAGTGACAAGTGAGAAAAATCCTAACCTATACTGGCTTAAATAGTAAAAAGGGATTTATTGTCTCCTACAATTGCAAGGTGCACAGGCAGGTCAGGCTCCAGGTGTGCCTTGAGGGCAGGGGTGATGTTGTTGGCAAGAGTATGTCTCCCTTTGCCGATCCTCTTGCTACTGCCCACCTCTGATGGCTGGCTTGTTCTTAAGCTGCCACCCTCAAGAAGCTTCCTTGTTCAGATGCAGGAGAAAGGTGAGGTGGGAGGTAGGGGTGGATCCGATTTTTCCCCCCACTTTTCCACCCATCTTCCTTTGGATTGTATCACTGTGTGCTACAGACTCACGCTGGGACAGAGCTCAGAGGCCAAGGGAAAGTGATTGTTGGTTGACTTTGGATTCTGTTCTACTTTACTTTCCCATCATGAGACAAATCCTTGAGGCTCAGGACATGAGATGACACTGACTGTCCATGATGGCCCATCCCCTGGAACTGGGGGTGAGGTGAAGTCCACCAAACCCTGTGGTGGTGAGATGCTGGCTTCTCTGGAGAAGAAGAATTGGTAGAGTGAATGCTTTGGAAACAACTACATGGAATATTTGCATTTAATTTTTTAAATACTTGTATTTTCTAGGGTAAAAATGCTCTCGTCACTTGGCCCCTGTCCTCCGTATATCTCAGGGCCATTTGTTTTTAAGAAATTCTTCTTTTTTAAATTTGGTTCTTGGGGGTATTTTTTATTCTTTAATTTGCAAGAACACTTTAAAGAACTGTTTTGACAGACCCATGCCATGTAATTCAGATCATCTAGTCCAATCCCTTATTTTGGAATTGAAAAAACTGAGGTTTTAAGAGAAATGACTTCCAAACGTTCATACGTCTAGCAAAGAACTCAACTGGGATTTAAATGAGCTCTACTTACCTCTTTTAAAAAATTGTTAAATTCAGAAATAACTTGGGTATACTTGATTGCACAAATCCAAATGCACAGAGGGTGTTTTTATGTATGTATACACCCGAGTAAGTACTATACAGGTCAAGATGTAGAACACTCCCATCAATTCATTAGATTCCCCCAGGCCCTTCCCAATCAACAACCCCACACACACACACAATTACACAATCACTGGTCTTCTATCATCTCAATTAGTTTTGCCTCTTCTAGACTTTTATATAAATAAAAACATAGAGTATTTGCTCGTTCCTGTTGGTGTCTTTCGGTCAATTCATAATCATAGTTGAAGTCCAGTTGTAATACAGCCTCAACAGTCTTCAGCCTGCCCTTAGGGGAGTTCTGAGACTGGAATGAAGCTTCAGAGTCCAGTGAGCTGGACCCTTCTCCCCTCTTATCCATCAGTCATTGGATGTGGGCCACGCCAGGAAGGAGGCACGACCTGGGGCCCTGTAGCTCTCTTAAGCTAAGCCAGTATACAGAAGTATCTCCTTATCCACAGTTTCACTTTCTGTGGTTTCTATTACCTGCAATCACCTGCAGCCCCAAAAGTATTAAATGGAAAATTCCAGAAATAAACAATTTATAAGTTTTGAATTGCACACCATTCTGAGCAGCATGATGCAGTCTTAAGCACGAATCATCCCTCCTCCCAGTGTATCCACGCTGGGTACTCCTCAGTCAAGAGCAGCCTCTTCGGTCATCAGGTGGACTGGTGTGGCATCACAGGGCTGTGTTCGAGTAACCCTTATTTTACTTAATAATGGTTCCAAAGTGCAAGGTTCATGAGGATAGCAATTTTATGACAGTATATTGTTGCAATTGTTCTATTTTATTATTAGTTATTGTTAATCTCTTATGGTTCCTAATTTATAAACTGAGCTTTATAATAAGTATGTATATGTAGGAAAAGCACCATGTCCATAGGGTTCCGTACTATTGAGGCAGAGCAGAGGACCCGGGAACAGGAGAGATTAAAAAAGCCCATCTACATTACCTGCCTGAGGTGAGGGGAGGTGAGCAGGGAGGTGAGAGACTGGTGGGCCCCACGAGATCAGGGCCCAACAGCCCACAAGATAACCATTCAAATTAAGGATCGAATATCTCTCTAGCTTCCACAGATAAGAGAAAACATACATTTGCTCATTTTTTTTGAGATTGGTTGTACTCAGTATGATAATCTCAAGTTCCACCCATTTTCCTTCAGAAGGTGAGATTTTGTTCTTCTTTATGGTTGAGTAAAATTCCATTGTG
This sequence comes from Glis glis, assembly GCA_004027185.1. Classification (NCBI taxonomy): domain Eukaryota; kingdom Metazoa; phylum Chordata; class Mammalia; order Rodentia; family Gliridae; genus Glis; species Glis glis. The sequence continues at coordinate 13,483 of PVJS01043629.1, read as the reverse complement.
TGCATATGCCAAAGTTTTGCGATCCATTCATCTGTTGATGGATACCCAGGCTGGCTCCATAATTTGGCTATCGTAAATTGTGGTGTTAGAGATTCAGAAATAAGGGCAACATCAGATAGATGAGCAGAAACTCCAGGGGACTGACTGAGGGGGAGCAGGGATGGGAGATGAAGTCATAAAGAGTGTAATAGCAGAAATAATGCTGTGAATGTATACAAAACTACCAATTCCAATATCAAAGACACGTGTGGGGAGGAGGGAGGGAAGGAGGGAGGGATGAGGGACCCAGTGGGGAGGACACCAAGAACTATGTATATGCATCTGTCTGACACTCTATACTGCAATATGATGTAAAATTTACCATGCACCAAAAAAAGACATAATGAAAGGAGAAAAAAAAGTGCAAAAATATTAAGGACATTGGTTCCCCCAAACCTAATTCTGACCAATCATAAAAGAACAGATGGAGAACCTCAGTAAGGTTTAAAAGTCCACCTCCCAAGAGCTTCGGTAGTTACTCTCTCAGGGACCCCGCCCCGTGTATGTGTGGGAGCTGCTCTGTTTTCTGTCTTTCCTTGACTTAAAATAAACTTCCATATTTCTATACCGTTCATTAGTCCTTGGACTTCATTCGTCGAAATCCACTGGACAAGAACCCTATAAAAGGAGACACCCCCATTTCAGTCACTATCCTTGGATTCAGGCATCCACTAGGAGTCTTAGAATGTATCTCCAGTGGATAAGGGGGAGTTATTGTATTCCCATAGGGGACTGACAGCAGAGGCTTTCTGCTGGTAGCATTTCCAACACCAGGGCAAAGGAGCCCTTTGTTCGTTTTTTTTTCCTTCTATATATACTTTTATTGGTGCAATGTGATTATACATGATAGTGATATTCAAAGTGATACAAGCATACATGCACACAGCACTTGGTGTATTTCCCTCGGAGCTCTTCATTCTTGAAGGAGGACGTGGGGGTGCATCACTGTGTTCATCGTGGTCTACCCCTGTTACCTACTGGGTTTATGTCCTGGCAGCTCCTCCAGGATTCTCATGCTCCTTTTCCTGGGAGAACTTAGAAGTGGAAGGTTAATGGGATGAACTACAGCCTCCAGGTGGTCTCGGGGCTACGATTGGTACTCATCCTTGTTATCCATTCTGGATTCCTCTGGTTCTCAGCCAGCATTCTTCTTGGATTTGGTGGTTTTGCCTAGTCATATATTTGGGTCAGGATGCTCCAGAAAAATAAAACCAGTAGGATGTGTCTGTCTGTCTATCTATCATCTTTCTTTCTCTATCAATCAAGACTGATCCATCTTAAGGAACTGGCTCACACATTTGTGGGCTGGCAAGTCTGAAATCTGCAGCAGATACCAGCAAGCTGGAAAGTCAGGTAGGATCTTTGTGTTTGAGTCTTGAGGCAGAATTCTTTCTTCTCCAGGAAACCTCAGATTTTGTTCTCCAGGCCTTCAACTGATTGGGTGAGATTCACCCATATTATTGACAACAATCTCCTTTACTTAAAATCAACTGACTTAAATGTCAACCACATCTACAAAATACCCTCACAGCCACATCTAGAGTAATGGTTGACTGAACAACTGGGTGTCACAGCCTAGTCAAGCTGACATATAAAACTAACCATCATGGTCATAACCCAGGCCTCATCCGTGAGGGGGGTGAGCCCCTGATTACGATGCCCCTCTCATGAGGCAGCTGCTGTACTGTCCATCTCCTGTCACAACAGGGCAAGTGGGGACCACATGCATCGGAGTGGACAGGCCAGGCATGTTCCTGCCTCGTAACACAAAGCAGCCTGTTTCCTCCTGATGATGGGTCAGTACTCTGTCAGGACGGTGTCTCTTCTTCTCATCAGCTCCTCCCTGGACCTAAAGACTGAAGTGCCCAGGTGGCAGCCATTGCTTATAGTTGAGTGTGAGTCTTTCTGTAGCTCTGGCACAAGTTTTCTCTGAACTCAAAGAGGCCAGAGTTGCAGAGACAGGAAGCACAGACTTGATAGAGGGTCTTAGGAGAGGATGGTAAGTAGGACCACTCGGTTTTACCCACTGGGTCTCAGACCCATGAATTCTGCCTGTTGGGAACTGTGATAAAGAATAAATATTTGGTCTTTGTTCTCAGTTCCTGGCACAGGGCTCCTAAAACTCTTGGAGTTTACTGTCTTCATATGCTAATGAGATGACTCATGGGAAGTGGGACTTGAGGATGGGGGGGTAGTTACCTGAAAAATCAACCATAGGATTACAGGGTTAGGACCTCCAGGGAGGGGGAAGGGGGAGTTCAATCACCAGTGGCCAATGATTATCAATCACTTCATGTAATGAAACCTTTATAAAAACCCCTAAACAGAGGTGGGCATGGTGTCCCACGCCTGTAATCCCAGTACTTGGGAGGCTGAGACAGGAGGATCACAGGTTCAAGGCCAGCCTCAGCAATATAGTGAGACCCTGTTTCAAAATAAAAAAAATATAACTGGGGTATAGCTCAGAAGTAGAACACTCTGGGTTCAATTCCCAGCACCACAAAAAACAAAATAAAAAACCCTAAACAACAGAATAAGGGCTGGCCACCCTGTCTGTACTTCACCCTATGTATATGTTCCATGTGGCTGTTCTTGACTTGTATCTGTGTGTGTGTGTGTGTGTGTGTGTACTGGGGATTGAACCCAGGGGCATTCTCCCTCTGAGCTACACCCCTAGCCCTAGTTTTTTTTTTTTTTTGAAACAGGGTCTCACTAAGTTGCAGAGGGCCTCACTAAGTAGCTGAGACTGACCATGAACCTGAGATCCTCCTGTCTCAGCCTCCCAAGTACTGGGATTACAAGCATGCGCCACCACATCCAGCTGACTTGTGTCTTTTCTAACAAGCTGGAATCCATAAATCAAGCCCTTTCCTGACTTCTGAGTCATTCTGGTGAATTATTGAACTGGAGGAGGGATTCATGGAAACCTGTGAATTTAGAGTTGGCTGTGTGGTGTGGGTGACCTGGGGCCCCATTTGGGGCTGACATCTGACATGGAGTCAGTCTTACGGGACCAAACCCTTGACCTGTGGGGTCTACACTAACTCTAAGTAGTGAGTGTTAGAATTAAATTGAATTGTTGGACACCCAGTTGGTGTCAGAGAGTGGGAGAATTTCTTGTTGGTTTAGGAAAAGACTCTACACATTTGATATCAGAAAAAAACATTCAGAGACAAGTCATCACATAAGGATCATTGATTTACAGGATACACCAAGTCCTGGAGGACGATTCCCTAGTCGCATCGTCTTTCTCTATCTTTTGTAATGACCGTAAAAATCCACTCCATGTGATATTAATAAAGCCATACTAGGCCGGGCGTGGTGGCACATGCTTGTAATCCCAGTACTTGGGAGGCAGAGACTGGAGGATCCGGGTTCGTGGCCAGCCTCAGCTACTTAGTGAGGCCCTCCGCAACTTCGTGAGACCGGTTTCAAAATAAAGTATAAAAAAATAGGGCCGGGGGTGTAGCTTGGAGGTAGAACGCCCCTGGGTTCAATCCCCGGTACCGCAAAAAAAAAAAAAAAAAAAAAAAAAGCCATACTAGCTTTCGGTTAGTGTTTGCATGGAACATCTTTTTTTATTCTTTTATTTTAAACCAATTTGTGTGTTTATATTTACTGTAGATTTTTGTAAATAGACACGCATCTCTTTTATATTCAATATGACATTGTTAGCATTCTAAATGGAGTGTTTATTTGAAATTTGTTATTGATATAATTGCACTTAAGTCTACCAACTTATTATTTCTATTCGTTCTGCCCAACTTCTATTCTCTTTTCTTCCTTTCCTTCCATTGTTCCACTATATTTCCTCTGTTAGATTTCTGTTTGTCCTTTATACTTTCAGTGGCAACTTTAGAAATTACAAAACACATTCTTAATTTATTATAGCCCACCTTAAACTGATTCTATACCACATCCTGCAATGGAAACTTTAACTCCATTTACCTCCTCTAATTTGCTATTTTAAGAAATATATATTTACCTCGACATATATTTTACTCCACACAAAACTTTATTATTGTTATTTTAAATAATCATCAGTCTTTTATGGTTAAAGGTGTTTTTCGTTGCCTCTTGCTCTTCCATACTCTCCTTGTAATAATTATTTTTACTTTATTTTGAAAAATTTCCTTAAATGTTTCTTAGAAGACTGCCCTATGTTCAACCTCTTGTGCCAAAACCCTCAAGCAAATAAATAAATAAATAAACAAAAACAAACAAACCAATAAACCCCACAAAAACCAAAACAAATAGACAAACAAAAAACAAAACAATGAACTCCACAAAACCAAAACCAAAACCAAAACCAAACAAAAAAACTAGTCTTCCTATGATGTATTTGTTTAAACTTTGTTTTCTTGAAAGTACTCATAATGTTTTCATTTATTTGGGATATTTTCCCTGGTACAACCTGGAATTCAGGGTTGGCAGCTCTTTTTTTCTTTTGGCACTATTAAAAGTTTGTTTGTTTTGGTACTAGGGATTAAACTCAGAGGCATTTTACCTCCAAGCTATAGCCCCAGCCCTTTTTATTTTTATTTTGAAACAGGGTCTTGCTAAGTTGCTCAGGGTCTCCTGAAGTTGCTAAGACTGGCCTCCAACCTGTGATCCTCCTGTCTCAGCCTTCAAAGTACTGGGATTATAGGCGTGAGCCACCATGCCCAGCTCTTTGGGCGCTATTAAAATGATGTCTTTTGGCCTCAACCATTCATGCTGGGAACTCATCTGTCATTAAAGTTTATTCCCTTTAGGGTAATGCATATATATATTTAAAACTGCTCTTAAGATTTGTTCTCCATTTAATTTTTGCTTTCAGCAGTTTGACCATGAAATACTTAGTTGTGGTTTTCTTGTATTTTTTTTTCTATTTCAGTTTTGTTGAACTTCTAAAATGTATGTCTTTCATCATATTTAGAACATAACATGGGCATTATCTCATCAATATTTTTCCTATTTTGTCCTCCCCATCCTTTCCATTGAGAGGAAATACCTCACTTCATATCATATGACACACACACACACACACACACACACACACACACACACATATATATTACTACTTAAAGCATGTCCCTGATCTCTATTTTCTCTGTTCTTCCCCCCCCCCCACTATGCTTTAATTTGGTTACTTCATTCAACTTGTTTTTGCATTCAGTAAGCCTGTGTTCTTCTCTGTTCTGTTAAACACATGAAGTAACTTCTAATTTTAGATATCCTATCCTCTAGTTCTCGGATGTTCATTTAACATCTCTATGAGTTATAATTCTTAGCTGTAATATTCCTTATTTTACCTCTTTTATCTAAGTTTTCCTTTATTTTCTTTAACATAATATTTGTAATGATTTTGAAATCTTTGTATGCTAACTCCAATATTTGGATCTTTTCTATCTGCTTCTATTGATTATTTTTTCTTTTGATCATCATCATTTTCTTCCCTGCCTCTTTATAGTCCATTAATTTTTTTTTTCCGGTACTGGGGATTGAACCCAGGGGCATTCTACCTCTGAGCTACACCCCCAGCCCTATTTTTTATTCTTTATTTTGAAACAGGGTCTCACTAAGTTGCAGAGGGCCTCACTAAGTAGCTGAGGTTGGCTGTGAACCTATGATCCTCCTGTCTCAGCCTCCCAAGTACTGGGATTACAAGCGTGAGCCACTATGCTCAGTTTAGTCCATTAATTTTTAATTAAGTGCTAGATTGTGGGTTGCAGAATCTTTGTATTTTGTTATTTTCCTTCAAAGTATGTTGAATTTTGCATTGGTAGGTGTTAAAATGACTGGTACACCACCTTGATTCTGTTAAGATTTGGATTTAGAATTTTTTTTAGAGTGAAGGATTTTCATTTCCCCCCCTTACTCTCAGACAGTGGTTCTCACCACTAGTGCATTCACGAACTTTCTGGAGTCTTCCTTGAATGAGTTGAGTGTAGCTGGGGCTAGAATCTTTAGACCTTCCCAGAATTTTGGAACCTCTGAAACTTTTGCTGATCAATTAGCCTCTACAAAACTCGTGTGTGTGTGTGTGTGTGTGTGTGTGTGTGAGTGTGTGTAAGACAGCGAGAGAGAGAGAAAAGACTTCTTTGTGTGTCTCATTTAGCTTAAAATCCAAGAGTAATTTTTACTCAGATTTTTTTGGGCCCTTCATCTTTCTCCGCCTTTACCTGGAACCTATCTGCCAAATCCCAGCATTCTTAGCAGAACTGATCTCTGATCTCTGCTTCCTCAACCCTGGGAAACTGACTCTGTACTTGGGCTCTATTTTCCTGTGCTAAAGTTAGAAAATAACTTCAGAAAGAAATCTAGCGTGGATGTGGGACTCAGCTGATGTATTCCCACTCTCTTAAGAGTTGTACCCAAGAATTGCTTGCTGTTCGGTGCCTTCCAACCGTTGTTTTATATATTGTCTCCAGCCTCTATCATTCTTGTTTAATGGTATGAAGCTAAGTCTGATACCAGGGACTCTATCATGGCCTGAACTGGAATTTTAAAAGCCAATTATAAATGTAGAACTTCTGGTGAAAACCCCATTACATTTAAAATGTTAACATATTCCTTCATCTAAAAAAATGCATTAAATAAGCTGGGCATGGTGGCACACACCTGTAATCCCAGTACTTGGGAGTACTTAGTGAGACTCTGTTTCCAAATAAAAAATAAAATAGGGCTAGGGGTGTAGCTCAGAGGTAGAATGCCCCTGGGTTCAATCCCCAGCACCACACACACACACACACACACACACACACTTCATTAAATAAACATGACTTTAAAATGATCATATAGCAATTGGATTTCCAACAAACTTACTAAAAGTGCAGGAGACTAAATTAGCTAAGGTCAACATTTAGAGACAACATTGCAATGCAGACGTGTCTACCAGGAGGTCCATAGCAGATGTAAATCCTTACCACCTCAGGATTCTTTCTCCCTTATTCATAGACGTGTAGGTTTGTTCCCTGCAAATGTAGTTCTCAGCATAGAAATTTTGTTTGTTCATATAAGCACTTGCAGCAATAGCCTAGATGCACAGATGTGAGCCTCTTAAGAGAAGATGGGCACAAGGAACTACAGGTATTTGGTAAGGCCATGCGCATCCTCCCAGTCTGTCTACACCAAGGCTATCCGGAGATGGGGCATAAAAGTGGGGATGTATCCGTTCCTAGATGTGTGGCTTTGTTAGTTAGAATACTAGTGTGCTTTACAATGCCTTGGCTCCCCCCACCAGAGGATGTTTCCTAGGTTTAAAATCAGTCCGGATGTTTCCTCTGCCATCTGAATATTTCTCTTTCCTTAAGCCTGCAATATTCCTACATAATCACAGGTATCTCTCCTGTGAGAGGCATGCAGAAATTTGGAACCTAAAAGGGAGAAATAGAAGAGACAGCATAGCGACCAGTTGATGGAGTGCAGGAGTGTCCATTAGAGAAAGCAGGCAGTCTATCTCTACACTTAAAGTACGCGTTTAGAAAGCAATTCAACAGTCTCTGCCAGAGTTAAGCGCCAATAAATTAGCTAAAAAGCACACCATGGAATCAAAACGCTGTCCGGGCTTCTGTCATATCCTTGCAGCGATTCTGAGGGAGCCTTGTGCAAATCAGGAAACCTTTCTGTACTGTGATTTAAAAGTCACCTAAACAGAGGACATGATGTTATAAAGGTTGGTATGCTTATATACTTATGATTAAGATATAACACCTGTTTACAAAATGAAGCCATGCGTGCAATTATTTCCACAGAAACACAGTGAAACCCAAACATTTTATGAAAATCACTTATTTAGGTTTATCTGTTGTGTTTCTATCTACACTACGGTGGGTGTCTAGGGCCCAAGTATTTACATGCAGTGTAGTGTAGACAGGAAATTTCTCTTGTATTCGGAAGAGTGTCATTTTCTGCTTACCCTGAGAATGGATCTCATCATAGGATCTCTTAATTAAAGAAGTGTTTCTTCTAACTTGAAAGGACAATTCCAGTGATGAATCGGTGGTGTAAACTTTATTTCAGGTAAGTAACTAACTACACAGATATTTTTCAAGTTTTGGAGAGATGGTTATTAAGATATTTTCCCATAGTTTTAAAAGTGAAACATTTTAATGTAATTTTTTCTTCCAATTTCAACTTTTATTTTCTTTTTCTTGCACTATTATGTATGAAAAACTATCATTAAGTATTTCTTTATGCACACACACACACACATACACACACATAATAAGTAATTTCACATGGAAAAAGCAAATAAACATTTTACTAGGTTGCCTTGTATTTTGTAAGAAGTATCACAGTACTCTGTACCAAAATAAATTAGCCTAGGCCCAAACATTATATATATGTACGGGAATTAGATATTTACATTGTCTTGAAAAAATGCTTCTTAGTTTATATATATATATGTGTGTGTGTGTGTGTGTGTGTTTATGTGGGTGTGCATGTGTGTATATATACACGCACGTGTGTGCACACATGCGCAAACAGACACACATATTTAACTTGTTGCTGTTGAAGTCCCCTCGTCTCAGCTAAATTGGCAAGCTTGGGAAAAATAAAATATTTCTGATTAGTGCAATATCATGAGTTTGAACAATTTTTGAAATGTTAGGAAATTCAAATCTACTTCTTCATTTCCAGTAACCAACTTGGATATGTAAAAATAATCCTTTCTACGTGTCATAATACATTGGTTAAGTACTGTATTGTTCTCAACAGTATCCTCAGACTTTGTTCATCCATAGACAAGATGGGTTTTAGAAGACAGATTACCTGATCTCACTTGTTTAAGCAAAGGAGAGCTTTTTTTTAAAGGTGATTGGTGGGTACGATGTCTCCTGATTTCTGTGCCCCTATTTTATTAATATTAGGCAGCTAAACATGGGCTATCTTATATTTTAACTCAGCAGAACCCCGTTAAACTATTACAACCAGGAGGAAAGGAGTGGAACATGAAGATTTCAGAAGAGCTGTGTGAGAAAACAAATGTTTAACTATAAATAGCACCTAAAATGTAGGAAGAAAGGGCTGTTTTTTTTCCTCACATGGAAATCAATGAGCTGCTCAGCATTATCCATTTGCACATGTCAAAACCAAAGGATGGGTCCCACATAAGAGAGTTCTATTTGGAGCAGTTGTCTGCGATGGTGTAAAATATGCAATGCATTCAGAAGAAGGGACCAAACTTCCAAAATGTGATCTGTCTTTCTTGGTCCAGCGGAGTCAGAGGGTCTAACATACTCTAACAGGGAAAGCACTTCAGGAATGGTGGAGTAAGGACCTCTGAAATCTGTTCTCTCATAAATGCAATGAGAACATTGGCAAAAAAAATTTGTCAAAATCAACATGTTCAGAACTTTGGAAAGTAATCAAAGGCCTGCAACAAGTTAAGTGTTTATTGAAGAAAATCAGGTGAATCTTGATAAGAACAGTGAGCTTTTTGGTAGTTTATCTTTTTCTCCCCATATCCACAGTAACCTTGAAAACCAACTGCTTTACAGTCATGACATATGCAAAGCCACGGGAGGGGACACAATGGTATTGGAGCATCCCCCCAAAAAAAGCAAACTGCAGAGATTTGTCCCTATTTGACCTGTCTGGCAGCTCCCTGAAAACCTCCACTCACAGAGCCCATCTTTACTTGACTTCAGGCAGAACTCACTCAGGGCAGACAGCCTTTTTCCTGGGACACTTAAAAATTTCGGGGGCACTGGGCGTGGTGGCACACATCTAGAATCCCAGTGCTTCGGAGACTGAGACAGAAGGTTCGCAGGTTGGGGGCCAGCCTCAGCAACATAGCAAGACCCTCATCAACTTAGCGATACCTCGTTTCAAATAAAAAATATTGGCACCGGGTGTGGTGGCGCACGCTTGTAATCCCAGTACTTTGGGAGGCAGAGACCGGAGGATCCGGGTTCGCGGCCAGCCTCAGCTCTCCCTATCTCTTTCTCTCTCTCTCTCTCTCTCTCTCTCTCTCTCTACTTAGTGAGGCCCTCTGCAACTTCGTGAGACCCGGTTTCAAAATAAAGTATAAAAAATAGGGCCCGGGGTGTAGTTCGGAGGTAGAATGCCTCTGGGTTCAATCCCCTGTACCGCAAAAAAAAAAACAAAACAAAAACATAAAAAAAAAATAGGGCCGGGGGTGTAGCGCGGAGGTAGAACGCCCCTGCGTTCAATCCCCGGTACCGCAAAACAAAAACAAAAACAAAAACAAAAATTAAGATAGTGAAGGAGAAACCCCAGTGGAGCAAGGGAAGTGGTCTAGGGGAGGGTGGTGGTGGGGGAGAAGGAGAATTAATAAAGGAAACACTTCCAAAAAATAAAAATGAAATCAAAATCCAGTGGCAGTTGTTTAACATTGTAGCTGCGTGCAGTGGTGTCTGGTGTGGTCAGGTTGCTATAACAATGCATAGCCTGCATGGCTTGTAAGCAACAGAAATTTGTTTCTCATGGTTCTGGAGGCTGGGAAGTTCAAGGTCAAGATGTCAGTGCATACCATGTCTGGCAAGGGCCTGCTCCCCAGTTCATAGGTGGCCACTTTCCCCTGTATCCTCAGCCAGCAGAAGCTGTGAGGAAGCTCTCAGGGAACTCTTTCATAAGAACACTCGTCCCCTTCATAAGGGCTCCACCTTCACGACCTAATTGCCTCCCAAAGGCCCCATCTCTCCATACAATCACCATTTCAACATAGAAAATGGGAGAACATAAGCATTCAGTCCACTGTAGGTGGTGATAACCAATGAAGAAAAAAAAATTTTTTTAAGAAAAAGCTTGCAAATGAGATTATCTATGGGGAGCTTAGAAAAGCTCTGCCATATTCCTTGGAATCCAGAAGGCCACACATATGTGCAAGTATCTGTGCATCCTCAGGAAAGACCTGAGAAGATACCCATTTCCTTTGGCTGAACTTGAGTGTCTGTACAAGCAGGAAGTAAAAGCTAAGTGGAATTTTAAGTCGCCAGAACATTGTCTACGTGTCTCAACATGCACACAAAGCTTTGCAAAAAAAGGCTGGGAGACTAATTTATTGATTCGAGGCATTTAAGGACATTTATGTTCAATTGTTGGATGGTAGCTAAGATAACCAGGCAGAGACTTTCCTAGTTACACACAACAAAGAATATACATTTTATACTTTACACACTTAGGTTTAGCAAATCACTAAACAAATGGCAGCAGCAACAATAGCAATAACTAAATGCTATTGAAAATTCAGTTCTAATAAATTTTCTTTTTTTTTTGCGGTACTGGGTATTGAACCCAGGGACATTCTATCTCCGAGCTACACCCCCAGCCCTGTTTTTGTATTCTTTATTTGGAAACAGGGTCTCACTAAGTTGCGGAGGGCTGCACTAAGTAGCTGAGGTTGGCTGCGAACCCGGATCCTCCTGTCTCAGCCTCCCAAGTACTGGGATTACAAGTGTGCACCACCATGCTCAGCCAGTTTTAACAAATTTTCTAATGAATAAAATTACGAGTCATGTAAAGAAACAGTAAAGTTCATACACATGAGAAAAAAGCACTAAAAAAAAAAACCCAAAAAAACTGTCACTGAGAGAGCTCATATGTTGGACTTAAAAGACATAGAGTTTAAATAAACTATGAGACATATTTTCAAAGAACCGAAAGAACTCATCTCCAAAAAATAAAGTATGAGAATCTCACAAAACAGAGATTATCAATAAAAACAGAAATTTAAAGAGAAGATCAGAGAAATTCTGGAGTTGAAAGGAACAATAACTAAAGTGAAAATTAAGCCGGGCGTGGTGGCGCACGCTTGTAATCCCAGTACTTTGGGAGGCAGAGACCGGAGGATCCGGGTTCACGGCCAGCCTCAGCTCTCTTGCTCTCTCTCTCCCTGTCTCTCTCTCTCTCTTTAGGCCCTCTGCAACTTCGTGAGACCCGGTTTCAAAATAAAGTATAAAAAAAAAATAAGGCCGGGGGCCGGGGGTGTAGTGCGGAGGTGGAACGCCCTTGGGTTCAATCCCTGGTACTGCAAATAAATAAATAAATAATAAATAAATAAATAAATAAATAAAAATAAAGTGAAAATTTCAGTAAAGGACTAACCAGCAGATTGAAGCAGGCAGAGGAAAGGATCACTGAATTTGAGGGCAGTTTATTTGAGATTACCTCACCTGAGAAGCAGAAAGAAAAGTGAAAGAAGAAAAATGAACAGAGAGACTCAGAGACCTGTGGGACACCACCAAGTGTACCGATACCTGTATAATAGGAGTTACAGAAGGAAAAGGAAAGAAAGAAAAGGTCAGAAAGGACATTGTAAGAAATTGTGGTTGGAAACTTCCCAAATTTCATGAAAATATTAATCTACATCCATGAAGCTCAATGAAGTCTAAAGAAGATAAACTCAACGAGAATCACAACTATATGGATTTTGTAGTTATACTGTCAAAAGCTAAGGCCAATTGTAATACATTACAAAAATAATGGCAAAAACAACTGTCATTCCACATGCTTGAAAATAAATAATAAAATTAAGAAAAGTATTCCACTCATTATAGTAGAAAAGTACCTTAAAATAAATTTTACAAATAACTGTAAGACTCAGACATTGAGAACTATAAAACATCATTGAAGGAAATTAAAGAAGACCTACATATATGGAAACACATCCTGTGTTCATAAACCGAAAGACTTAATATTAAGATGGCAATACTTTCCAACTGATCTACAGATTCAATCCAATCCTTTAAAAAAAATCCAGCTTCCTTTTTTTCTGTAGAAATCGATGGGCTAATCTTAAAATTTGTATGGATTTGCAAGAGATCCAGGATAACCCAAATAGTCTTAAAAAAGAAAACAAAGTAGGGGGGGGGTTTGCATTTCCTAACTTCAAAACTTCCCACAGCTTCATTGGAAGTGACGTCAGCAAGATGGCAGCATAGGAGGTCCCCAGGACATGTCCACCCATAGAAACAAATATTTTGCAGCCATCTATGGACAAAGATGCCATTGTAGGAGCTTTGAGGTTCAACTAGGATATGGAAAAATCCATGTCCATCAATAGGTGAATGGATAAAGGAAATGTGATTGTGATAGTCTAGGTTGTCAACTTGACCTGATCATGACACACCCAAGATTATGTGATTTTGGGTGTGTAACAGCAGATTAAACAGAAAGCCCTGCCCTGAATGTAGGCAGCAGGATTCTGATAGGTGCGGACTTAGATAAAAGAGGGAGAAGCCGCGTAGAGTGCGTGCGACTCTTTCCCAGGAAAACGCATCTGCTCTCGCCTGAGAGCGTCGGCCGCCGGCTTCGCCTTTCTCTGAAGAGCTTCTTGATCTTCTCGGCCTCCAGCTCTTGGAACTGAAACTTCACCATCGTTTCTCCGAAGAGCTTCCTGATCTTCACGTCTTGGACTGGGACTGAATTAGTGGTTGCTCCGATCCTAAGACTCCAGCTCTTAGACCGTTCGACCAGCTACTGGTTCCTCTGACTC
>PVJS01043628.1:0-16992 GCA_004027185.1 Glis glis | reverse complement strand
AGAAAGCCCTGCCCTGAATGTAGGCAGCAGGATTCTGATAGGTGCGAACTTAGATAAAGAGGGAGAAGCCGCGTAGAGTGCGTGCGACTCTTTCCGAGGAAAACGCATCTGCTCTCGCCTGAGATCGTCAGCCGCTGGCTTCGCCTTTCTCTGAAGAGCTTCTTGATCTTCTCGGCCTCCAGCTCTTGGAACTGAACTTTCACCATCGTTTCTCCGAAGAGCTTCCTGATCTTCACGTCTTGGACTGGGACTGAATTAGTGATTGCTCTGATCTTAAGACTCCAGCTCTTAGACCGTTCGACCAGCTACTGGTTCCTCTGACTCTCCACGTGCAGTCAGAACCTGGGATTACATTGCTTCAAACTGTAAACCCATCTGATAAATCCCTCTTTTCAAATATACTCATTCTGTGTATTCTGTTAATCTAGAGAACCCTGTCCAATACAGGTGTACTTTGTTCTCTGCTGGTGCCTCTACTTCTAAAGTCCATATGCAATGCTCATGAGTTGCTCCTGGTATATGATCAGCTGATAATTTTTTAATAGTGAATTTGAAGTTGTCTGTATAATATGTGAGTTTTGAAGGGAGTGGAAGCTAAGTGCAGCCCAACAGTAAACAACCAGAACACGGGGTACTGTTGTCAATATCTTATGGGAATGACAGCATTCTGGTAGAGTGAGGGCACTAAAGTAGGCAGGTCCTGAAAGCTGGATAGAGTGAGCACCAAAAGAAAAATATTCTCTGTTCCTTAGCTTTCCTTAGGATAGCACAGCTCAGTAGTCTATGAAATCACATGATAGCATGCAAGAAGTACATCAGGGTTAAATAGTGGTCTTGGAATGATTCTACTGCTTGGATGTGCAGTATAAAATCTTGGATAAGGAAATAATAATTTTATTTACTAATGCATATATTAAGAACAAGAGAAAAATAGGAAAATCAGTAGGAGAGAATGGAAACAATTAGAGAAATAGCACTGGAGTTTGGCTATATCTTTAAAAATGCAATTCCCCAAACCTGCGGGCTGTGCATTTCCTTTTGGTGTACTTTGATTGCTTCCATTTCCCATAATGGTGCCATGCTGGCAGCTCATCCTCTCATGGGAATCATGTGTAGTGATGCATACAAAAATATGCATTCTGAAGCTAGACTAGAATTTTAGCTCTGCCAGCTACTAGTCAATTTTAGCTCAGCCAAGTTATGTAAGTTTCCTGTGCCTCTGTTCCCTTGCATGTAAAACAGGGATAATGTAAGTACTTAATAAACTGTGCATACATAGGGAACTTAGAGCCTGGCATCTGTAAACATGATTGAAATATTAGCTGACAAGATTGCTAATTTCCATAAGCATCTAGCTATCTGAAATTGCTCACGGTTCAGTTTTGAAACTGCAAAGTCTTCCTGCCTCGACTTTATCAGTTGTAGTTCACTCATAGATGTACTCACTTATTCAACAAACATTTTTTAAATACATGGAACGTGTCAGACACCACAGCAATGTGTAAGGCACAATTCCTGTTGTTAAGGACTAGAGAGAGGGGTAGAGGAGAGAGATTGAGAAATGACTGCACTGTCTGGATAATCATGATGGAAATTCAGCACCCAGGCCAGGGTGTAGGTATCAGATAAGACTTCCTGTAACAGATGACACTTGAGCTGAGTCCTGACATTGGAGTGGGAGTTATCCAAGGAGAAAAGGTGCGAGTAGAGATTTGTGGGGAGGGCTTTCCAGGCAGGATAGAATCCTGGAGAGTAGAGCACATTAGAAAGACTGCAAGCAGTTCTATTGAGTGTAAATGGAGAGGAGGGTGGTGGCGAGAGATGAAGCTGGAGAGGTGAGAAGGGTAAGATTATGATAGGTAATTTTTGCTGTCCTAGAGAACTCTGATTTTATCCCCATGACCCTGGGGTGCTCAGAAGATTTGAAATGGAAGAATATCATGATCACATTTATGTCAACGGAGCAATCTGTTGGCACTCTAAAGGGATTTTTTAGAGTTGGGTGAGACTCAAAAGGGGAAAGCCAGTTAAGAGGCAATTGCAGTAGTCTAGGAGAGACTTGGTGGTAGCCTAAACTGTGGTACTGGGAGAGGAACTCAGTATAAATGGAAGGATTGGAGAGAGATTAGGGAAGTAGTAGAATCAGCTTTTCTTGTCTGTTTGCTACTGCTGAGCTATCTGCAATGTAAAAAAAAAAATAAAATAAATAGAGATGTGGCTTTCCGTTCAGTATGTTTCTGCTAATGCCTTCTTCAAAATGCCTTTTGTAAAACAATCCCTTTTGTGGCTACATGAATAGATTTCATATACTTGCATGAATTTGGGTGGAAAATAATACCTCTCCAACTCAGTGTTCAATGGAAGTATTCCATTATTCAGAATATTTCTTTTTGTGATTTCTTACTACCTCACACCATCAACTGGACCTATGATTACTACAGGTGGGTTTTCAGCTTTTTGTCTGCAGTATTATGCAGGTCTTTCTGTTCGATGTTCACTCAGGCTGGAAAATATTTTCCTTTAGTCTGAGCTAGTGTCTTTGATGACACTTCAAGGTCACTGACTAGCAAACATTTGGGTTTTAAAGAATCAGAGCCAGGGGCTTGGTGGAATAAGCCTGTAATCCCAGTACTTGGGAGGCTGAGACAGGAGGATTGCAAGTCTGAGGCCAGCCTCAGCAACTTAGTGAGACCCTCAGCAACTTAGTGAAATCCTGTTTCAAAATAAAAAAATAAGATGGGGCTGGGGGTGTAGCTCAGAGGTAGAATACTCCTGGGTTCCATTCCCAGTACCAAAAAAGAAGGAAAAGGAAAAAAATTTTCCAGGGAGCCATTTAAATGAAAGATTCCTAGTCCCCACTTTCAGGTATTGTGATCCAGTAAAGTGCAGGATGGGCTCAAATTTTCATTTTTAGTAAGTACTCCAGGTGATTCTGAAAAAATAAAATCCTATACCTCCTGTCTTACCCCAAACATTGTATTTTTCTAAATTTAATTATTTGAAATTTACCTGATAGTTGAAGTAGAACTTGAGATAAATCTGTTGCAGAAAATAATTAAAATTTATTATTATATCCCTTTCACTATTTTTATAAGCTATAATCAATTTCAAATAATGAAGGTGTGGAGCTTATTAGGTAAGATATTCCAAGATGCTAAAAGTAATCTTGCATGATGCTGAGAAATTAGAATACTCTGATTATAGAGCAAGGAACAGTTGTTACCTTGCTGTAAGACTTACAGAACAAGGATGTGTTAGAAGTGGAAGGGTATTCTGAGGTAGTGAGACTGTATTCTGTAGTCAGGAAATATCAGCATTACTAGGAGCTAGCTTGTTAGAATTGCGAATTCTCAGCCCCAGCTTGATCTTCTGAATAAGATCTTTGCAGGTAGGGTCCAGCATTGTGTGTTTTAACAGGCCCTCCAGGTATTTTTGACAAATGTGAAAGTTTGAGATGAATAAGTTTAGTGCAACTATGTCTCCACATGGAGACTATGTTTGGGTTTTTAAAGTCTAGATGTATATCTTAACTGTAGGGATGTTGCCTAACTTCTTTATAATAAATTGATATCCTAGAGCATGTGTAAATTAGGATTTTGTTCAGCAAAAAGTGACACAAAACAAAATGGGTTTAAGAGTAGAAATCGATTTCTATATGAAGGTACAAGTTTAGGGTGAGAAACTCAGGACCTGTTTGACCCACCAACCTGTCAGAGACCCAGGTTCCTTGCATTTTATTGCTCAGTCTTGTAAGCACTGCATTCTCAAGTTCATTGTTTATCTCAGAAGGATGCTCTGTCTGGAGCACTTATATCTACACGCCAGCCAGCAGGAAAGAAGAATGGGAAGAGGATGGACACTTCACAGGAGATGTGGACACCACCTCCACTTCTATTCCATTGGCCAGAACCCAGCTATTTTCATTTTAGCTTCATAGAAGATAGGGAAGTATAGTCTTGATTTTGAAATGTTTTATTATTGAAAAATAAGATGAAAAAAGTGATTGGGGATTGTAAGTGGGGATAGATTGGTTAATTTTACTGAAGTAGGAGTACATTCTTACCTAGAAGTGTGTGTGTGTGTGTGTGTGTGTGTGTGTGTGTGTGTGTGTGTGTATAGATAGATAGATAGATAGATAGATAGATAGATTAGATAGATAGTGTGTGGTACTGGGGATGGAATCTAGGGGCATTCATACCTCTGAGCTACACTCCCAGACCTATTTTACTCTTTTATTTAGAAAAAGGGTCTCACTATGTTGTTGAGGCTGGATGCAAATCTGCAATCCTCCTGTCTCAGTCTCTCAAGTTCTGGGATTGCAAGTTTGCCCTTGTTATGTTCCTTTCTCTGCTTCCTCTTTCATTATCCTCTTCTACTTTAGCCTTTACTTCTATTCCATATAGATATTTTTCATGTTTTCTATCTTTCTTTTTTATTCCCTTGGCTTTTGTTTTATTTTTATACTTTTATTGGTACATTATAGTCTCACATCATAATGTAGTTCATAGTGATAGTGACATACATGCACACAGCACTTGGTGGGCTTTCCCTGGCTTCCTACCCACTCTCCCCTTTCCCATATGATTTCGAGTTTGACATTGGTATTCTCACATATGTACATACTGATAATGGAAGTGATTCCCTCACTAATTTTCCCTCTGGCCTCCTCGCCCTCTCCTAGACCACCTCTCTTGCCCCACTGGAGTTTCTCCTCCATTTTCTGGAGTCCCTCTGGTATACAGATTACTCCCTAGCTTCCACATATGAGAGAAAACATATGGCCCTTCACTTTCTGTGCCTGTCTAATCTCAACATAATTTTCTCCAGGTCCATCCATTTTTCTTCAAATGACATAATTTTTTCTTCTTTATTGTTGAGTAGAATTCCATTGTGTGCATATCCCATAGTTTTGTAATCCATTAATATGTTGATGGACACCTAGGTTGGGTCCATAATTGGTCTATTATAAATTGTGCTGCTATAAACATGGATATGCATGTATCATCGTAATATTCTGATTTCAGGCCCTTTGGAAAGATACCCAGGAGTGGTATAGCTGAATCCTATGGTGGATCCATTCCTTGTTTTCTGCGGAATCTCCACACTGATATCCATAGAGGTGTCACTAATTTACAGTTCCACCAATGGTGTAGAAGAGTTTCTATTTTCCCACATCCTCACCAGCATTTATTGTTTGACTTCTTGATGATTGCCATTCTAATTGGGGTTAGATGGAATCTCAGTGTAGTTTTGATTTACATCTCTCTGATTGTTAATGATGTTGAACATTTTTTCATGTATTTATTGGTCATTTGCATTTCTTCTTTTGTGAAGTGTCTATTTAGTTCAATTGCCCATTTCTTGATTGGGTTACTTTTTTTTTTTAGTGTTGTCTTTTTAGTAATTTGTATATTCTAGATTTTAGTCCTCTAACAGAGGACTAGCTGGCAAAGATCTTCTCCCATTCTATAGGCTCTCTCTTTAGACTCTTGATGGTTTTCTTTGCTGAACAGAAATGTTTTAGTTTAATGCCATCCCATTTAATAATTCTTGTTTTAATTTCCTGAGCTTTGGAGGTCCTATTGAGGAAGTTTCTCCCTGTGCCTCTATGTTGGAGTATTGGATCTATCCCCTCCTCTAGTAACTTCAAAGTCTCTGGACTGATTTTCAGGTCTTTGATCCAATTTGAGTTAACTCTTGTGCGGGGCAAGAGGTAGGAATTTAATTCCATTCTTCTACACTAAATGGATAACTAGTTTTCCCCACACCATTTGTTGAAAAAGTTATCTTTTCTCCAATGTATGTTTTTGGCTCCTTTGTTGAAAATCAGTTGGGTATAAGTGTGTACATTTGTTTCTATATCTTCTATTCTGTTCCATCTTTCCATTTCTGATTTTAATCTAGTTCTTTAGATATTCTCAGTGATGGGGGGGAGAATGCTTAATCTCACAGAAGGTATAACAAAGAAATGATTGTTATCTATCATCTATCTCTGTCTGAATGTTTTCATAGCAAATTTTTGTTTCTTTTACATGTCATTATTTGCCTGTGCATGTTGTGTTTGTGAATGCATAAGGAAATTCTAATTTTTATTAAGCAATGCTTCTAAGATCCAATTTCTCAGAGTCTGTGAGTTATGCCATGTCATAGAATGGTTCCAGAACCTTTAGGGTAATATCAAATTTACATGATAATATCAACGACTTGTTTCAGACAGCTTTAAATAATTTGCTCCTCATTTTTTCCAGCTTAATATTTCTTGACATTTGAACCAGACAATGGCTGAATACAAATGTTTTATGTGCTCTTTAGTGGAGATACCTACTGTAGAATGATTATTTAAAAGGCTATGAATCATCCCTTTCTCTAAAATATTCAGTTCTTTAAGCTGATTGCCATTAGCTGTTCATATTATTTTAATTAGAGGAAAACACGACAGCTGAAAATCAGTTGAAGGTTCTATAAATAAAAGTATCCATCTTGAAGAGTCAGATTTTAATTAACCTTTTAGCATGCCAACCTTTCCAGTAGAATTTTTTTTCAGGGCTTGTAGCTTGTAGCCATTCACTTTGTTCAAAAGCCATGTGGGCTATTTTTCATGTGTATATAATCCAAATCTAAGAGAGAGAGAGAGAGAGAGAGAGAGAGAGAGATTCTAGAATACAAACTAGGTATTTATCAGTTGTCACTTAAATACTTTGAGTGAAGAGAAACAAAGCATGGTGTCTGGTATGGTAGTGATGGTAGTAGGGGAAGGACATAAGACAGAATAAAATAACTATTTCTTCTTTTTCTCCCTAGTTGAGTCACAATTTATATCCTAAGCTGCTTTGAGCATGTAAAATTTCCTAGTGACGGACTAGTAGTGATTAAAGCAACACCGGGCTGTAATTACTAGGAATCAGACGGTCCACTTCTTGCCTCTACTCATTACCCACATGAAAGGTATGAAAGGTGTTTTCATAAGCTATTTTTTGGAAAATCCATACTTGACATAAATAAGCATTTTCTGGTGATTGATTTTGTAGGTTGCTCTGACTGTGCCTGTGGAAGCAATCCCAGATCAAAGCAGAGAGGATGGCTAGACCTGAATTCACATCAGTCCCTGGTTGCCAGAAAAATAGGTTTTAAGGAATGAATTTGTAATTGTTATGTAGTCAATGAAGATCTTCAACACAACCATGGCAACTACTGTCAGAACCTGACCTTAATAAGCAAAGAGGCCCGATATTAACTCAGTTTCTATGGTTATATTCAAAATATATGTGATATTTTTGAAGTTTACAACTCTCTGATTATTAAAGTAACCAAGCCTCAGCTACATTAAATTTACCGAATTTACTTAAAAACTAAATGACAAAATGCTCTGGTTTGCAAATAATACCCTAGTTCTACAGTGACTGATTTAGTGAGTCTAGTTTTAAGTGAAAAACACAGGCTCTTAATGGTTGGCATGGAATGCTTGAAACTACTCATTGCCACAATCCTACACTATCTGGATGCTTCTCTTTTTTGGACCACACTATTCTGATTTCTTGATAATATCCCTTCTGGAAACCCAGCACCATACAGGAAAATCTGTACATACATATATATATACATATATATATATATATATATATATATATATATGTATATATATATATGTATATATATGTAAATGTTAGTTATTGCTATTGGGCAGGACAGAAAATTGATCAATCAGGCAAATAGTTAAAAGCAAAGTTTCAGTGAGTCTAGAATCTTATGGCAAAGATAAAATTAGAGTCCAGGGTGTTGGATCAAAGGAGACAGAAAAGAACCAATGTGGATCTGGAAAGGACAAGCCACAGATGCAGGGTGATGGGGAGCTTCTGACATGGCTCCAAGCTTCTGCTCTCTTCCAACTTCTACAAACACTTCTCTTCCCTCTCAGTCTAAGCATGCTCAATAGTCAGTCTCTGAAATGGCTCGAAATAATCTCCATCTCTTGTTATTCACATCCTTGTGTCATCCCCTTTCCATGAGTATAGACCAGATCTAGTGACTTGTGTCTGATTAATAGAATAAACCAAAATTAATTGAATATCACTTCTTTAATTTGATTACAAAAGTCAGCGATTCTGTGTTTGCAGCACTCTCCCACTTGCTGACACACGTTGGCTCTGTGGCTTGCTCACTTTCATGAAGTAAGTTGCCATGTTGTGCGGTAAGATGCTCAATGAAGTCCACATAGTAAAAACCAAGGGAGGTCTCTGGCCAACAGCACATGCAGAACCAAGGACTCAGTCCAGTAGCTATAAAGAAATGAATCTTGCTAATAACCACATGGATGAGCATCAAAAACCATCTGTCCCAGTTGAGTCTGGTTGCTAAGCCATGCCTAGACTCTTGACCCAAGAAACTGTGAGATAGTCACTATTGTCCTCTTAAGACAACAAGTTTGGGATAAGTTTTTACAAAGTGATAGGTAAGTAATATAGCCAAACTGGGAAACAGGTATAAAACCCTGCCATGCAGAGGGCAAGGGGGGAAAGGATTGGAGGGTGGAAGGGAAGGATGATCTTAGCATACAAGTAGTAATCAATATTCATCTGCACCACAGCTCAAAGAAAACCTGGCTCTTAGAGTGAAACATATTGCAAGATCCTCTGCTTCTCACAGGTTACTACAGACTAGAGGAATTACAGTTGGAGTATAATCCATTATGCTCTTGGTAGATATCCCCACATGATTCTTGGTTAAAAACCTTGCAGTATTTATACTACTGAATGGCAAACCAAGCTCAGACTTGTGGATCACAAATTTTGTACTCCATATTTAATGTTCTATCATGTGTTATATTTCATATTTGATTGCGAGCTGTCTTTTTCCTTTGAGTTATGCAGATGTTGCAGTATGATGTGAGGTGTGTGTGTGTGTGTGTGTGTGTGTGTGTGTGTGTGTGTGTAATATCTGAGGAAAGTACGCTGCAATGTGCTATCTGAAGCCACTTACTGCAGCTGTTTCCACTGAGATGCTTCTGTGTCACTCACCAAGTTTGGTATGTGCACGGTACATCACTCAGAACAAAGCATCTCTCTGCAGACATCTGCAGCTTAGCTGATAATAGCAAAGAATTTCTGCAGTTGTCATCCAGCTTGGGGTCCAGAGACGTCAGAGAATTCCATCAGGGACTGTTGAGGGAACTGTTTTGGGAAGAAAGTGATGAATAATCTTAGACCTCAGATATAAAAATTCCTCTTAGTTCTTCCAAGTTTGAGGTTTCTCCAGGAAGCCTTGCTTTAGCAGGCTTGGTGCCGAAATCCACTGAATGAATAGCTTTCTTTAAGGGACTGGCAGGCCCTTAGCATACCCCACTTTATGTGCATCTTGGGTTTTCCAAGAGATTTGGCTGGAGTATCAGTGGAAATGACACGTATAATCAGGGTCAGGGGCTCTACTCCAGCTACTGTGCCTGTGCTCCTGAAGAGAGACAGCTGGCCTTGACATGCCTGCTGATGCCCCGCTGGGCTTACCCATTGGATGGACCTGAATCAGGCTTAGCCTTCACATGCTCCATGTGCTAGCATGGTCTTGATATTTACTCCAGTTGCTCTCCTTTGTTTACACATCTCTGCAGTGAACAGGTCAATTCCATTCTGTTCTTTCAGAGCTGGGTTCACCAGTGTTGGCCACTGGAGATCCCCAGTGACTGCTTCAAGAGCAGTTTTCTGCTGCCTCTGAAACCATAGCTTCCTCCCAGTAGGTGAGTCGTGGTGCTAAAATGGTTCCCCTCTGAAAACACCTTGTGATTTAAAAAAATCTACTTTAATTTGCCCATCTTCTCGTAGAACCTAGCTTCCATGAAAAGTTGGGGAATGAAAAAGGTGGTTTCCCCAAGTATGTCATTATAGATCCAATCCCAATGATAGGGATATGAAGATATGCATATTATTATAAATATCTATAGACATATTTATTATAGGTATATGAATATATGTTACTAAACCATTTTTAAGTTTTGAACATTATATATGAATTTTCTTTGACAGATAAAAATTTATCTCACTTATACCACTTCCTACTTTTTTGTTTCTTTCCATATAATTTCTTCATTTTTAAAATTTTCTACATAGTTATTTGTAATTTTAAATAATATTCTTGAAATTTCATCTTGATCCATCACTCTAGATAGACTTTTCTTCCCTTATTCTGTATGATCTGTTATTTAAGTTAGAAAGAAACATTTTTTAAAAAACTCTGGCACTAATACCTACATACAATTTTTCTTTTCTATTCTGTGTACTTTTTCAGCAGCTAACCAAGAAAGGAAGAAACATTTTCTAAATCATGGCATGTCTAAAAATATCTTTACTCTTCTCTTATTCGTGAATAAAAAAAATTCCAGGTTGAGAACCATTTTCTCTCTGATTCAGCAGGTGAAAAGCCTGATGTTATTCTGATTCTCCTTGTTTGGATATTAAATCTTTTTTTAAAAAAATGTTTAGGTTTGTCTCTTTTAAAATAGTATACTGAAATGTCATGAAAATATGTTTTGTTCTGGGTATTTTTAAAAAATGAATTGTGCTTGTACTTTTTGGGCTCTCTCAAATTTGGAAATGTGCACCCTTTAGTTTTGAAAAAGTCTCTCTTTAAAAAAATATTTATCCCCGTGACTTTCCTTCTGTTCTCTCCATAGGACTCATATTAATTTGTTATTGAAGTTCTTGGAGTGATTCTCACAGTTCTAAGTTCTTCTTTCAAATTTTTCTATCTTCTTGACATTTGTTTACTTCTAAGCTTGTGCAAAAAATTTTGTTTCAACTATGTTTTTTAACTACTAAGAGTTCTTACTTCTAAATACTATCTCTTTTTATTGATGTGAAAACTTCCATTTCCCTAATGTAGTAATTTGCATTTTGGTTTTAATTTTAAAGTGTTCTTCATTTCCTGTATTGTCTTTCTTCTGAATTTCTTTAATTGGTTTGCTTAAGGACTTTTCTCTTATATTCTGGAGGATTTGTGTAGATGTTTTACCATCCTCGGTGACCAACCATTTTTATTTAACAAGACCCTCAAATTTTGATTGGCAGTTCTGTGATTGTTGG
The DNA here is from genome assembly GCA_004027185.1 of Glis glis. Lineage (NCBI taxonomy): Eukaryota > Metazoa > Chordata > Mammalia > Rodentia > Gliridae > Glis > Glis glis. Next base: position 5,923 of record PVJS01043628.1, on the reverse strand, counting down.
TGCTTGCAAAGAGCTCTCCTTGCTCTTGTGAATCAGTTCCAATAATGGTTGATCACACCAGGCCCAAATATCAGTGAAGGGAGGTTTATCTCTGTACTTTATCTCTGTTATCTTTGAATTTCCCCAGAAAAAAAAGTCTCTAATCTTCTACTATTGGCTTCCAGTAATCTATGGAGGGTGAGTCAAACAGAGGTCTTGAGATCAGTCTGTTGTATACACAGTAGTTCAATAGTTATCCTAATTTTTAATTTTGTGTATCATTTGTACCCTACTATGTGCTGCATATCTCAATGTTCTTATCTTTATCTATTCAATATTTCCAGAGATTAAACTCCAGTTTCTGGCCTGTAGAATTGGGGTACTTGGCTACTTATATTGAGTGTGTGGAAGTGGAGAAGGAAAATTGAGAATGCTGGACTCAGACTTCCAACCTACCCATACATCATCTCCCTCCTTTACCTATCCCACCCAACATGCATTCACATCTGTTTTCTTCTCTATACGTTCCTGATATTCTACATATATAATGCTTAGAAATTTTATGTTTTGTTGAGTTCTTTAGGGGCTGGTGGTGGAAACTTGCTCATATTTTCCCAGCATTCCCTTCTTCATGCCACTAGCCTGCGGTTCTATCTACCAATAGGCTTTTGCTGCTCTATCTGCTGAAAGTGAAGTTCAACGTGATACAAACATATATGAATACATCTCTTGGTGTATTTCCTTCCATATCACACCTTGCTACCCCCTCCCTTGCTGTATGTGTTAGTGAAATTGGTAGTAATATGTTCATATATTGCCTTAGTATTATTTTAACTGTTTCCTTCCTCAGTCTTCTTTTTTTTCCATTCCCTATCTCTCTTCCCCAATCCCCTTCCACTATTCTACAAGTCTCTCTCCACATAATTTAAAGTTCCTTATGTTTCCTATTTTCTTCCTAGCTTCCACATATGAGAGAAGACTTACAACCCTTGACTTTCTGAGACTTGCTGATCTCAATTAGTGTAGTATTCTCTAATTCCATCCATTTTCCTGCAAATGATATAAATTTGTTCTTCTTTATGACTTAGTAGAATTCTGTTGTGTGTATATAGCACATTTTCTTTATTCACACTCATATGTTGATGAACACCTGGATTGGTTCCGTAGTTGGTTATTCTGAATTGTGCTTCTATAAACAGGGGTATGCATGTATCACTATAGTATTCTAACTTCAATTCTTTTGGAAAGATACTAAGGAATGGTATAGCTGGGTCATGTGGTGGTTGCATTCCTAGTTTTTTGAGGAGACTACATACTGATCTCCAAAGTGGTTGTATTAATTTGCAATCTCACCAACAGTGTATAAGATTTTCCATTTCCCCCATTCTTGCCAGCATTTACTATTCTTTGCTTTCTTGTTGATTGCCATTCTAACTAGAGTTAGATGGAATCTCTGTAGTTTTGATTTGCATTTCCATAATTGCTAATGATGTTGAACATTTTTTCATATATTTTATTGGCTGATTATTACTATATTCTTCTATTAAGAAATGCCTATTCAGTTCAACTGCCCATTTTTTGATTGAGTTATTTTTCAGTGTTAAGGTTTTTGAGTTATTTATGTATTCTAGATATTAGTCCTCTATCAGGGAATAGCTGGCAAATATTTTCTCCCATTCTGTAGGCATTCTCTTCAGACTCTTGATTGCTTCATTTGCTGAGCAGAAGCTTTTTAATTTGATGCCATTCTATTTATTGATTCTTACTTTTACTTCTTGGGCTCTGAGGGTCTTATTGAGAAAGTCTCTGCCATTGCCTACATGTTGTAGAGTTGATCCTATGTTTACTTCTAGTAATTACAAAGTTTCTTGTCTAATTTCTAGATCTTTGATCCATCTTGGGTTGACTTTTATGCAGGGTGAGAGAGAGGGTTTTAATTTCAGTTTCCTATATATAGATATCCAGTTTTCCCAGCACAATTTGTTGAAAAGGTTGTCTTTTTTTCCAGCCTATATTTTTGGCTCCTTTGTCAAAAGTCAGCTGGCTATAAGTGTGAGGACTTAATTCTGTGTCTTCTATTCCACTGGTCTATATGTTTGTTTTTGTGCTCATACCATCTACTTTTGTTATTGTAGTTCTGTAGTATAATTTGAAGTCAGGTATTGTGATACCTTAAACATAATTCTTATTGCTCGAAATTGCTTTGACTATTCTGGCTCTTTTCTTCTTCCATACAATGTGTGTGTGTGTGTGTGTGTGTGTGTGTGTGTGTGTGTGTGATACTGGGGATTGAACCCAGGGCCATTCTACCTCCAAGCTGCACCCCCAGTCCTTTTCATTTTTATTTTTTGTTTGGAAACAGGCTCTTGCTAGGTTGCTAAGAGTCTTGCTGAGTTTTTGAGGTTGGTCTCAAACCTGTGGTCCTCTTGTCTCAGCCTCTTAGGTACTGGTATTATAGGTGTGCACTACCACACCTGGCTCCATATGGATTTTAGGAATCCTTTTTCTAGATCTGTGAAGAAAGTCATTGGCATTTTGATAGGGATTGCATCAAATCTGTAGATTGTTTTAGGTATTGTGACCATTTTGATGATGTTTGTCCTGCCTGTCCAAGAATATGGAAGGTATTTCCATCTTCTAAGGTCTTCTTTAATGTCTTTCTTCTATAGCTTTTTAATACATCCATAGCAAAGTGTCTGAGGTAGAAATCAAGAATGTAATGCCATTAGCTATAGCTACAAAACTAAAAGACCTAGAAATAAATTTAAGCAAAGGAGTGAAAAATTTATACAACTGTAACTATAAAACATTGATGAAAGAAATTGAAAGGACACAAAAAATGAAAAAAAATCCTATGCTCATAATCAATATTGTTAAATGTCTATTCTACTCAAAGTAATCTATAGCTTCAATACAATCCCAAATTCATACATCAAAGAACAAAAGAAAACAATCATAAAGTGCATAAGGAACAGCAACAATAAACTTCCAAATAATCAAAACAATCCAGAGTCCAAAGACCAAAGCAGGTGTCATTACACTACAAAGCTATAGCAATCAAAGCAGCATGGTATTGGCATAGAGAAGGACAGATAAGCCAATAGAACAGAATAGAGAGCATAGAAGTAAACCCACGCATCTTCAGCCAACTGATTTTTTGACGATAGTTCTAAGAACACATTGGAGAAAAAAAGTCTTTTTAATCAAGTGTACTGGGAAAATGGATGTCTGCATGCAGAAGAATGAAACTATACTCTTATCTCTCACAAAAATCAACTCAAAGTAAAGACTTAAATGTAAATCCTGAAACTATGAGACCACTAGAAGAAAATATAGGGAAAATGTTTCAGGACAATGGAATGGACAAAGATTTCTTTTTTTTAAAAAGACCCCAGAAGCAGAGAAAGCAAAAACAAAAATAAACAAATGGTAATACATGAAACTTAAAACTTCTAAATAGCAAAGGAAATAATCAAGAGAATGAAGAGACACCTATATAATAGGAGAAAATAATTACAAACTATACGTCTTACAAGGAGTTCTTATACACAGTATGTAAGGAATAAAAAATCTCGATAGCATAAAAATGACTTGATTAAAAATGAGTACTAGACAGTTCTTAAAAGAAGACATACAAATTGTCAATAGGTATATGAAAAATGCTCAAGATATCTGGTGATACAAGCCCAAAGCACAATATAGTATCATTCACTCTCTAGAAAGAAAGAAAGGCTATTACCAAAATGGCTATGATAATAAGTGCTGGCAAGGATGTAGAGAAAAGGGAACTCTTGGACATTTTGGTGGGAACTTTAGTTAGTTCAGCCATTATGGAAAACAGTATAGAAGTACTTTAAAACATTTAAAAAAATGGGACTACCATATTAACCAGCAACCCCACTTCTGTCTATATGTCCAAACAAAGTTGAATCAGTATGTCAAGGAGACATCTACACTTCAATGTTCAGTGCACCATTATATACAACAGCCAAGAAATGGAAAACAATCTAGGTGTACATCACTTGATGGATGGATGAAAAACATATGGTATAGATGCACAGTGGAATGATATTCAGCCATAAAAATGAGTGAAATTCTGGTATTTGTGACAACATGGATAGAGATAAAGATCATTATGTTAAATGGAATAAACGAGGCACAAAAATACAAGTACTATATGATGGCACTTATGTGAATCATAACAATTGGTGTCATAGAAGTTGAGAATGGAATGGTAGTTACCAAAGGCTGGGGAGAGTGGGAAGGGAAGAATGGGGAGGTGGGTCAGTGGGTGCTAAGTTATAGATAGGAGTAAAAAGTTCTAGTGTTCCATTGCAGAGTAGGGTGATGACAGATAGTGGATATACTGTGTATTTCAAAACGCTGCAAGAAAAGAGTGTAAATGTTTTCACCATAAAGGAATGATAAGCCGGGTGTCATGGCGCACGCTTGTAATCCCAGTACTTTGGGAGGCGGAGACCGGAGGATCCGGAGGATCCAGGTTCGCGGCCAGCCTCAGCTTTCTCGCTCTCTCTCTCCCTGTCTCTCTCTCTCTCTCTCCTTAGTGAGGCCCCTCCCCAACTTCGTGAGTCCCGGTTTCAAAATAAAGTATAAAAAATAGGGCCGGGGGTGTAGCTCGGAGGTAGAACGCCCCTGGGTTCAATCCCTGGTACCACACAAAAAAAAGAAATTTATAACAAAAGATGAAAACAAAGAAATGAGGATATGTAAGCTGTTAAAGAGCACAGAACTTGTAGAAGGGCTTAATAATTTTTATCTAGATAATAAATCTACTTTTCCTGTCTTGTAGGTATAAAAAAAATGTCCACTAGTTGGGTGTGGTGGCCCATGCCTGTAATCCCAGTATTTGGGAGGCTAAGACAGAAGGATTGTGGTTTAGAGGTCAACATAAGGGCTGGGGATGTAGCTCAGAAGTAGCAACCCTGGGTTCAATCCCCAGTAACACACACAAAAAAATGTCCACTATAAAAAAATTTTAATTCAATGAGAATAAATCACATTGCTTTAAAAGTGTTTCATCAACAATAAGAAAATAGACAGAGTGTCTTTCATCCCACCAGGTACTAGCTTGAGCTAACAGCATGACAATGTGCATGTCTTCTTATAATAAGTTTATATATTGGACATTTTATAGTTTATTGAATGACAGAAAGTGTCACTTCCAATCAATATTGCAAATTTTGAGAAGAATGAATAATTTATTATTATGGATTTTTTTCAAAGTTACTGAGGGCATACCTGAAAGGTATGTATCCTTTACCATGTGACTTTGTCATAAATACTACCTTCAAAGGTTGAATTCTAATCGGGGTTCATTAGTGGGTGAAAAATATGCTTTAACTTATCATATAAAGTCCATGGATTATCAGATATAAATTGAAGAAAAATATTACGGCAAGAGAAAGGATGTAAATGTCCTGGGATCCCTCTCTCAGCACACTCAGTCCTTTTCCTTCCCAAACAAAAAGTGTCTTGATCTTTCTAAACAAAATGTTTAAACCCCACACAGTTTATGATAGACAGTGCTCAGACTGCTGCATGCATTTTGAGTCTTCAGAATAGCTCTAGGCTTACAAATATCTAGCTACTTTAGAAAGAGTTTTTTCTTTATCATTCATAAAAAATGCATCAAAAAGCTTTCACCAACAATAAAAAATTTTCACCCCTAAGGCAAAAGACTAATCAGCCTGATTCTTGCTTTCCTAGTCCTATTCTTGCATTCAAACCAGACTGCCATGTGTTGTGAAATGAAGGTTTGCAGTACCTTCAGAGTTTTTCTTATAGGGCCCGAGGAGCTTTCTTCCATCCTATGTTTAGGAATACTCTCCAAAGACCATAGAGCCAGGGACACTGGAATTCAATTTTTTTTAATTTACTAATCTCTTGGGAGGCTGAGATAAGAAGATCACATGTTGGAGGCCAG
>PVJS01043627.1:0-16995 GCA_004027185.1 Glis glis | reverse complement strand
TTATTCCCACTTTCATACAATAGGAAAGAACTCCTTCTAGTGCCCAGTCTATTGTCCTAAAAAGTTAATGAGCTTCACTTTGTCCTCAGTCAGCTAAGAATTGATTTGTCACTCAACAAATGTCTATTGAGTAACCAATATAAGTCAAACTCTGTTCTAGAAACTGGGGAAATAGCAGTAAATAAAACAAAGTTTCTCTCTCATGGAGCTTAAATTTAAGAGAAGATGGAAAATCAAGTCATGATAAGTTTGATAAAGAAAAATAAAGCAATATAAAAGAGCTAGAGAGATGGGGAAGGAAACTTTTTAGATGGAATGGTCACAGGCGGCGGCATTTGAGTAGAAAAGTAAGAGAATGAACCAGGCAGATCTCAGGGTCAGAGTGTTCCAGGTAGAAGAATGGCAAAAGCCCCGATAGGGGAGCATGCTTAGAGGGTTTGAGAAATAGCAAGGAAGCTAGTATGACTGAAGGCCAGGAAGCAAGATGGCAAATGACAGAAGGTTGGTGGGTGACCAAGGACCATATCAGGTAAGGCCTTACTATGGTCAAAAGCCTTTGGAGTTTGTTCTTAGTGAGAAGGGAAGGCTTAAGATTCTCAGCTAAGAAGTAATGTGTGCCTGTAGCATGCTTAAGTTGCTGTGTCTATATTATTCATTCATGTATTTATTTGTTAACAAATTCTAGGCACTTGGAATGTATGGATGACAAAGCCAAAATTCTGGACTTGGGATATGTAAATTCTAAACAAAATAAATAAACTTATTTATTTATTTATTTATTGTGATCTGGGAGTTGAACTCATGGACATTCTACCTCAGCTACATCCCCAGCCCTGTTTTATTTATTTTTATTTGGAAACAGGATCTTGCTAAGCTGCTGAGAGCCTGGCTAAGTTGCTGAAGCTGGCTTCGAACCTGCGATTCTCCTGTTTTAGCCTTCCAATTACTGCAATTACAGGTGTGTGCCACCATGCCCAGCCTAGACCTATTAAAAAAATAACTTCTGTAGTGGTGGAAAATAGTGGGTTCTACATGAGGACAGGGGAAATAGCAACTAGTTTTACAGTGAAGGAAATAAGATGCTCTATCTAAACTAATATTATTAATGCACATTGTCCCTGATGCTACATGCAAATCCTAGCTAGAGGGTATTCCATCTGATGGAAATCTAGCAAACAATGCTACTAATTGCTTGGTCCTTGATTTCAATTAGCAAGAATCACAAGATGCATTCAGTAATAAGAAATCAGGTTCTCCTTTATACTTAGTCATTTTTATATGATTGATGTACCCCTTTGCAATTTTATGAGTAGTCTCCTTATAGCCCTTTTGTTCAGAAAAGGGATTTCTTATGTATGTATAATGAATATCAATATAGATTTTAGAGAGTGCTAATGTTTTAATGAGATAGAAATAGGCAGACAAGAGAGAATAATTGAAGGATTAGTCAACATGGGGGTAATTTCACATGGAAAGAGAAAGTGAGTAGGAAATATCTGGGAAAAATATAAGAGGAAGGGTATAAGCTAATTTATGGTGTGCACTAAGGATAGAAGGGCTTTATTCTTAAAATGTAAAACGTGAAAAAGTTTGTCTTAGTCTATTTTCAATTGCTATAATAGAATACCTGAGGCTTGGTTATAAAAGAGGTTTAAAAATGCAAGATCAGGCAGCCCCATTGGTTGGGCCTCTCGTGAGGTCTCCTTTGGTACATCACATGGTAGATGGCATTATGATGGCAAGAACATGTGCTAGTCTGATCACATGGCAAGATAAGAAGCCAGACCAGGGAGGGGAGGGGCTAGGTTTGCTCTTTCATAAAAACTCACTCTCTTAAAAACTAGCCAGGGTCTCATGAAAACTATCAGAGTCTTTTCAGATGGAAGTGTCCCCGATGACCTAACCACCTCCCACTAGGCCTCACCTCGTAAAGGTTCTACTACCTCAGTACTACCACACTGAGGACCAAGCCTCTAACATATGAGTCCTTGGGAATCAAACCAAATCCAAACTATATAACAAAGTTCCTATTGTAGAACATAATCTAGGATAGCTATCAAGAAAAAGAAACTAATTCAAAAGTCTTGGTCCAACCGGGCGGGTGGTGCACACCTGTAATCCTAGTACTTGGGGAGGGCTGAGACAGGAGGATCACAGGTTCAAAGCCAGCTTTAGCAACTTAGAGAGATCTTATTTCAAAATAAAAAGGGCTGGGGTGTAGTTCAGAGGTAGAATGTCCCTGGGTTCAATCCTTAGTACCATGAAAAAAAAAGACTTGGTCTAAAAGATCTGGAGTAGATACCTATATTAGAAATGTTAAGGGAAGAGAGAAAGTTTTGAACTGAATCCTCAGTTTTTCCTGAAAATCTTCTTATCTTGCTTTCTAAATGAATGTATACCTCATCTATAGTCATTTTGTTTTTAATATCTGACTTGCTCCTGGCTACCTTAGGTTTCCTAATTTAATTTCCTTGAAGCTCACAACAACCTTGCTACCTTAGGGCAAAATAAGGAAGGCTTTTATCTTAAACAAAACAGTGCATAACTTCAGGTCAGAGTATGCCTACAACAGAGATCACCCACACTAATTTAAATAGAAAAAAAGAAAGTAAGTTTAGTAATGTGAAATTTAATTTCAAATTCAAAACTAAGCTGGGTACAGGTGGCACACACCTGTAATCCCAGTTCTTTGGAGGCTGAGACAAGAGGATTGCAAGTTCAAGGCCAGTGTGCTGTAACTCAGAGAGATCCTAGTTTAAAAATAAAAAAAAAAATTAGTCAGAAGTGGTGGCACATGCTTGTAATACCAGTACTTAGGAGGCTGAAACAGGAGGATCGCAGGTTTGAGGCCAGAGTGCTGTAACTCAGCAATACCCTTGTTTAAAAATAAAAAATAAGACAGCTGTGGTGGTGCACGCTTGTAATCCCAGTACTTGGGAGGCTGAGACAGGAGACTCACAGGTTCAAGAACAGCCTCAGCAATTTAGTAAGCCCTTCTGCAACTTAGTGAGACCCTATTTCAAAATAAAAAGTAACATAGGGCTGAGGGTGTGGCTCAGAGGTAGAATGACCCTGGGTTCAATCCCCAGTACCATAAACAAACAAATAAATAAATAGATAGATAGATAGATAAGTAAATAAAATAGGGCTAAGGGTGTAGCTTAGTGGTATAACCCCCCTTGATTCAATCCTCAATAAATAAACAAATAAATAATAGAACTCAAAACTAAAAATTGAAATTAAGAAAAAAAGTCTTGTTCCATTTCTTTCTAAAAGCACTTAGCTATTTGTTTTGAATTCCTAAGCAATACTAATGTGAAAGGATAAAAGGCAGTGGATTTTCATAGTTGACACCAGCAGCAGAACGCCACAAGGAAGATTTGCCTCCTTTCATGTTGTACTGCTCTGAGAACTGCATGAATTTTTTTTGAAGAGTCAAACAATGGCTAGGAAAGGAAGAAGAGGGATTATTTCCTTGAGCTGTTCCCCAGGCCCATGCTTTGGAGGTTACCAGTTTAACTCTAGAATCATAGGGAGTCTTTCTCATTTTGCTGGTTACCCCAGGATTCCTCACACTGACAGTAGGTTAATTAATGGAATAAATATCCTGATAACTCCCAACAATGATGATAATGATCATAAAAGTAGGAGTAGGAATACATGGAAGACATCGAGCAGTTTGTGCTCTTAACAAGTGAGGAAGATTTTACATAGATGATCCTGTTTGATCCTCAAAACGACCCTATGAAATAAGGTCTAGTAGTGTCTCCATCTCACCAAAGAGAAAGCTGAGACAGGGCAATTTAATCATGTATTCAAGTTCATACTGTAATGATTATGCTTTAGAGAAGGGTTTGCAGAAACTAGTGAGTGGCAACCCCCAAGTCTCAACTGCATAGATGAAAGGGGATTGATAATCCCCACTTGCTTTGGGATGATAGCAAGGAAGTGGCCAAATCAATGTGAGAGATGGGCTTGGGAGTATTCTCTGTTCTTTAATCCCTTGATCTTCTTTCCTCCTTCACTCTCTTTCTTTCTCTCTACCTCTCTCTGTTTTCTCTCCCTCCCCTCTCTTGGTCACCTGTGTCCACAATAATGCTGGTAAGGAGCCTCTCCCCAAATCAGTTGGCTTCCATATACCTTCTGCATGAGAACACAGAGCTTCTGTTCTCATCTAGATAAAGCTGGACTGGAAAGCTCAGGCTTGCACTGCAGGTTGGCTGCATTTGCCTCCAGGCTGTGAGTTCAGTTTAGATTATCTTGAAATGTCTCGGGTTATCAGGCAGGGGCTGAAGGATCAGAAGCCACCTGGGGCATGTTCTCAGGGCAGATTGCCAGAGCACCAGAGAACCAGCCTCTGTTCCCATCATGTCTGCTAAAGCAGGTCACATGCAGGAGCCCAAGGTCAAAGGGCTGAGATGCATACTGCTCACCAGGAGGCGATGGCTGAGGCAGACATGTTTCATTCTCTCCACATGGAGTCGAGAACAGGACCCAGATTCAATCTCTCCCACCCTCTTATTGCTTTAATTGCTCATGTATCCTTAGCTCTTTCTCACTCTTCTCGTCTTGCTTTCTAAATGGATGTATATCTCCTCTATAGTCATTTGGTTTTTAATATCTGACTTGCTCCCCACTGTCTCAGGTTTCCAATTTTACTTTCCTTGAAATTTCCCCAATGCCTAATACAATACCTTTTGCACAGAGAGCATTCAGTAAATGGTGTTGACTGCCTGCCGTCTTTTAAAAGCACATCTGGAGAGACACTAAAGGCACCTGGCGATATTGCACTGACTTGTTAGTAACCTGACTTAACCCAGATGGCCCAAAGACTGTAACCACCATTACCTGAAGGAAAGTTCTCATAAGGAAAATTCTGTTTAAATGTCTTCAAAAATTCCATGATCATAAGTTAGTCATGGCTCTGTTTATATGAATGGCTAGCCCCTATATCTGACCTTATGAAGCTTGATTCTTGCTTACTTTCCTTATAATCACAGCGAGGCTCCTGAAGTTTTTCTGTAAGTCGGTTTTCTTTCTTGAGTAATACCACCCAATATTGGTAATTAGACTTCACGGAACTGTGCAGCCAGTAGCACTGGATATTAGATATAGTGTTATCTTCGCAACTCAGTCACCTTGCCAGAGAGTGGAGTATAAACTCTTGACTTCCCAGATCAAATGGAAGCCTGATACTCTAAATGACTTGGCAATCTACAGACAAATCCCACGGTGTGGGATTCTGTTCGCCATGTGTGATGGTCTCAGAGCTCGGCGTTATCTGTCTGACAGCTCATATAATATTTACAGGTTGTTATTCGTGAGGAATTTTAGTTAGCCATAAAGATTTTCACAGCTATGGCAGACATTAGAGGTCCCATTCATCACTCTTGTGACCTTCCCCTCTGGAATGTAGCCCATCTGTCTCTGCTGTTGAAATCTTTATGGAAAATCTGCCCATCTTTGAAAGTTTAGTAAGTGATCTTAAAGTTTTCATTGAATCTTTACTTTTGATAGATGATATAGACATATAAAGCACTATTCTTATTTTAATTTAGTGTTTTAAAAAGTGTTAGATTTAACTTGGCCTTTCAGATAAATGATAGAAAACTTATTCTTGCTACAATAACTGTATTGATCACATCAAAATATAATAGAAATCATAGAGAAAGCAATTGGAATGGGGGAGAAAATGATAAATACTTGCATATACATTCAGCTTTAATAACTATATGAAAACTTAAACACTGTACTATAATCTTGATAATGGATTTGGAAAGGGAAAAAAGTAGAAATAAGTTTTCTGTGTAATTTAATATTATAAAGATAACCCTAAGCAAATTCAGTAAAGACATGAACTGCAAAAGCAGGAGAGGGGGATGAACCACCATCAGAACTTGGCCCTCTCTGCTGACATTTTTCTATTTTCAAACACAACTTCTCAAATACTTGGTCAGTACCAAGACCTGCTACTTCCCCTCTATCTGCTCCCTCCTTCAGCCTCTGTGATCTGGTTCAGCCATCAACTATTATTGTGAAATTGCCCTATAGGGGTGACCAGTGCTCATGGGATTGAATACATCTTCCTGTTCTACACATTCAGTCCTTGGGAATCATAGTTGCTCAGATCTCACCAACTAGGTTGTCCATGCATTTTACATCATGTGTGTGTAGGGTGTGTGTGTGTGTGTTTTACTGGGGATTGAACTTGAACCCGGGACATTCTACCTCTGAACTATACCTCCAGCCCTTTTTATTTTTTATTTTGAAACAGGGCTTCATTAAGTTGCTGAGAGTCTCAATAAGTTGTTGAGGCCAGCCTCAAACCTGCAATCCTCCTGTCTCAGCCCCCCAAGTACTGGGATTGTAGGTGTGGGCCACCACACCCAGCTTCACCTTACCCTATTCTAGTTTCTATATTGTTTTTTCTTTGACTACAGTTCTATTGCCACCACTATTCTGGGGCATTCTCTTGGGTATAGTTCCTTTTTTTTCTTTTTCTCCTTCCAGTGTTAGACAATGTACCCATCCTTTCCTTTAATTCTTTACAGTTTAGCCAAGTGCAGTAGCACACACCAGCAATCCCAGTTCTTGGTTTAGTAAGTGGTACATGACTAATCCCAGTACTTGGTTTAGTTTCACTTAGCAAAACCCTGTTTCAAAAGTAAAAATAACCCATGCATGGTGGTGCATGAGTGTAATCCCAGCATTTGGGAGGCTGAGACAAGAGGATCACAGGTTCGAGGACAACCTCAGCAATTTAGCAAAGCTCTCAGAAATTTAGTGAGACCCTGTTTTCAAATAAAAAATAAAGTAGGGTTGGGGGTATAGCTTGAAGGTAGAATGCCTCTGGGTTCAATCCCCAGCACCACAAAAAAAAAGAAAGAAAAGAAAGAGAAAAGGGGATGGGGAAGTAGCACAGAGGTAGAGTACCCCTGAGTTCAATCCCTAGGACCACAAAAAAATTTTACAGCTTTTTTGAGGTATAATTGATATATAAAAACTTGTGCAATTTAATTAATTTTAACATATATATAAATTGGTTATACTATCACCACAATCAAGATAAAGGTAATAGCCTGGAGTGGTAGCACATGCCTGTAATCCTAGTACCTGGCAGGCTGAGGCAGGAGGATCACAGTTTCGAGGACAGCCTCAGCAAGTAGGGAGACTGTCGACTGTGAGCAACACAGCACGTCTTTTAGTTCCATCCATGTTGTCACAAATGGTAGGCTTTCTTTTTAAGGCTGGATAATATTCCACTGTATCAAAATGTTATAAACTTACAGTTTTTTTTTCCAGCCTTCCTTCCTTCTTAAAGAGTCCAGCAATTCTCCTAGCTTCAGCTATCATTCTAGTGCTTATGGTCTTATCCTCTCATTTGCATTTTGGTTAAAAGACCCACCTTCCAAATATTTTAATGCAAATATATCATTTATCAGAAGTTCACCTCTCAGCTTATTTTTCCACCAGTGAAATCCCCCAGTTCTTTAGTAACTAGTCTTAAAAGCATAATATCAACTCGGATTTTTCACTACCACTGGGCACCAAATTCACTTATGAATAGCTTCTCAACTCTACTGTCCTACCTCTAATCCATATGTTTGTACCACCAGAACAATCTTCTTATCTTTTTATTACAATTATTTTGTGCGTGCGTGTGTGTGTGTGTGTGTGTGTGTGTGTGTATGTGTGTTAGTTACCGGGGATTGAACCCAGATGCATTCCACCTCCGAGCTACTATACCCCCCAGCCCTATTTTTTTAAACAGGGTCTCACTAAGTTGCAGAGGACCTCACTAAGTTGCTGAGGCTGGCCTTGAACCTAAGATCCTCCTGTCTCAGCCTCCCGAATACTGGGATTACCAGCTTGTGCCACCACACCCAGCTTCATAGTAACTCTTTAATGATAAAATTACTGGAAAACAACTATAGGAAGAGAAAGATGTAAAAAGAACCATAAGCTCAGGCAGTTAGATAGTATTCAAAGACATGTCTCTCTGCCATTCCGTATACTACATGTGGCACATTAATAGTAGTTAGGAGTCAATTCAAAGGCTGAAGACAAATGCTACTCAACAGAAGCAGGGAGATTGAGTCTCTAATTGTCATCATTCAGACCACATCCGATAGATATATGATTATAAACACTGTTTCTATAGTGCTTAACATTTTGCAAAACAATTTCATATTGATTTTAGCATTTTATCCTGAAAACATTTCTGTGAAGGAGGTAGTATTCCCATTTTGTATATAAAAAAATAGGGATCAGGGAGAGAAAAAGATTTGCCTAAGATCATGAAGCGATGGTGAAGTCAGTATTCAAACCCAGTTCTTCTGAATCTGTGATCTGTCCACCGCACTTGAACTCAAGACACTAGCTTTGAAATAGAAAGCCTGTAAACTGGGCGTGGTGGTGCACGCTTGTAATCCCAGTACTTGGGAGGCTGAGACCGGAGGATTGCAGGTTCATGGCCAGCCTCAGCTACTTAGTGAGGCCCTCCGCAACTTAGCGAGACCCTGTTTCAAAATAAAGAATAAAAAATAGGGCTGGGGGTGTAGCTCGGGGATAGAATGCCCTGGGTTCCATCCCCAGTACCGCAAAAAAAAAAAAAAAGCCTGTGTGCTGTGGGCAAATTATGTCATGGGCATGGACAAATATGTAAAAACAAATCCCACAATTATGTATAATTGTAATGCACCAATAAAAAATTGTTAAGAAAACAAAGAGAGCCGGGTGTGGTGGAACATGCTTGTAATTGCAGTACTTAGGAAGCTGAGACAGGAGGATCGCAAGTTCGAGGTCAGCCTCAGCAACTTAGTGAGGCCCTCTGCAAATCAGTGAGACCCTGTTTCAAATTAAAGAATAAAATAGGGCTGAGGGTTTAACTCAGAGGTAGAATGCCCCTGGGTTCAATAATCGGTACCACAAAAAACAAAGAGTTTATAATCTATCAGAATAAGAGGGGGCCTGAGAGGCATGTTCTCGAAGAATCCACTGTATTAAACAGTATATCTAATGTGCTTTGAGAACTATATCAACAAAATACCATTTACCTGCAGAAAATGGATTTTTCTCTTTCCATGTGAATCAATAAAAAGACTTCTGCTGGCTGGAGTGTAATTCATATTAAATGCCTTTAAAATGTCCATAGCCTTTAATCAAGTAAATATACTACTAGAAATTTCGCTTAAGAAAATTAACAAAATTGTGTGAAAAGATTTACCTCAAAAGATGTTCATTGTGGCCTTACTTATAACAGTGTAAAACTGGAAACAACCTAAATATTTCTAAAGAGGGAATTTCTTCAATAAATCATGGTACATCCATTAATGGAATATTGTTTAGCCATTAACAATCTGTTATAACCCAGAAAAATCCTCTGTTGTTTTGTTTTGTTTTGTTTGGGTACAGGGGATTGTACACAGGGACATTCTACCTCTGAGCTTCATCCCCAGCCCTTCTTATTTTCTTGTTTTGAAACAGGATCTCACTAAATTGCCTAAGCTGGCATCAAACTTGCAATCCTCCTGTCTCGGCCTCCCAAGTACTCCGATTACAGGTGTATGCCACTGCACCTGGCTGCAAGCCCACTCTTATACATATACCTTCGAGAAAAGAAAATGTATGTTTACATACTTGAAAGGCTGAGACAGGAGGAACACAGATTTGAGACCAGCCTCAGCAACTTAGACCCTCAACAACCTAGTGAGACCCTGTTTCAAAACAAAAAATAAAATAGCTGTAAGTGTAGCTCAGAGGTAGAATGCCCCTGGGTTAAATCCCCAATACCACCAAAAATGTATGTTTATACCAAAACCTATATACAAATGTTGACACCAGCTTTATTTATGATTGTCAAATACTAGAAGCAAAGCTGAGCATGGTGGCACACACCTGTAATCCCAGTACTTGGGAGGCTGAGACAAGAGGATAGCAGGTTTGATGCCAGCCTTAGCAACTAAGTGAGACTTTCAGAAAACTAGTGAGACCCTGTTTCAAAATAAAAAATAAAATAGGTCTGAGGGTATATCTCAGAGGCAGAAAGCCCCTGGGTTCAATCCCCAGTACCACAAAAAATACTGGAAGCAGCTTAAATGTCATTCAACAGTTAAATGAGTAAGCTGTAGTACATCCATATAATGGAATACTACTTAGCAATTAAAAGGAAAAAATTGTTGATACGGACAGAAATCTGGATGAATCTCAAATGCACTGTGCCAAGTAAAAGGGACAGGGCCAGTAGACATGATATTTCATCACACTACTTAGAACAGTGAACAATTTAAAACTGTTTATTTCTGGAATGTTCCATTTATTGTTTTTGGACCATAATTGACTGTAACTGAAACTGCAGAAAGCTTAAGGTTGGGTTCAGCCAGTGGAGCACCTTGGTAGGAGACGGTGGGAAGGTGGAGAATGAGGTCACGATGCTTATTCCCCCACTCCCTCTCTGCCTACTTGTCTTGACCAATGGTCCTGTCACAAGACTCTTTACCCAGCACACCAGAGGGGGATGGTAATGGCTCCCTTTTTACAATAGCATCCCTTGTATCTGGGCATGGTGGCACACGCCTGTAATCGCAATACTTGGGAGGTTGAGACAAAGAGGATCGAAATTTCAAGGCTAGCCTCAGCAACTTAATGAGACCCTGTTGCAAAATAAAAAAAATAGGGCTGGAGGTCTAACTCAGAGGTAGAATGCCCCTGGGCTCAATCCCTAGTACCAAATAAATAAGTAAATAAATATCATTCCTTGTGATTTCCCTACAACTTACATACACCTTTGTGAACAGCCCTTTTTATTAAACTCTCCTCACCCAATTTGAATATGCCATCTGTTTCCTGCCAGGACCCGGACCAATACAGTGCCATTATAATATATGTTCTTCTAAAACCCAATGTTATTTAAATAATAAAGTCTTTAAGGGCATGGGACATTTTAGGACTTTTTTGCCTACCACACTTTATTATACCTCACTCCTGCCTGCAAATATCTAGTGTGGAGCTGAGCCCATAATACGTATTCAGTAAATGCCGGTTGGTTGATTTTAATGCACTCATTAAAAAAATATCCTCAGAGACTAAAATTATGTGCAAAATATTAGAAACTGTGCCTTTTTTATTTACCGCAATAGCACCAGCACTTTGTCCAGGGCCTTGCACGTAGGAGGTGCTCTGTAAAAATTTGTTGCATAATGAGGGATGTTATGTGTTGTTTTGTTTCTTTATCAGGTGAAAATAAGTCTCATCTTACATTCTTTGAAATGAGTTTCTCTGAACTGAACTGATGATTTATTTTGGACATTTAGGGCAGTATTGATGGTGCAGATTACAGATCATAGGGAGGCAGATTTTGACCCGAATAAAAGGAAGCTGTTTATAATCATCACAAAAGCTTAGAGAAATTCAAAAGAACTCCTTCACAATGTGGTAACAATGAAGTTGTTCAAACAGCTCCTAGAAAATCAGCTGTTGGAAATGTGTAGAGGATACATTTAGAAATCAGAGATAGTGGAGAAAACTTGGACTGGATGGCATTACAATCCCTTTTAAGACTTGTTTTCTTGGTTTTTTGACACATATATATTGAGTATTTTTTATGTGCCACACATGACAAAGGTCAAAAACTAGGCAGACCCCGTTGTGATCTGGGATACACTCTTGACTAGCCACATGATCTGAGTTAGTTTACTGAACTTTCCAGAGCCTCCAGTTTCTTCATCTGTAACAGTGAAATAACATATAACTTCAAAATGTATTTGGGAAGATTACATTAAGCAACACAGTGCAGGGTACACAGTAGATGTGAAATATATTTTTCACCTTCCTGAATTATCTGACTTCATTTTGATTAATAAACCAAAATTATTGCTTTAGGTCCTTAGACATGCTATCTCATGTAATCTTAATGGTTTTATCAAATGCAAAATGAAAATATTACCTACGTCACAGGTCATTATGAGTATCGAATGAGTTAGTTCAATGCATGTTGTAGGCATATAAGAGTTTCTCGATAACTCCTGTTCCTCCCCACTTTCCATTGAGAACAAGCATTCTCAATAGGGACAAGATTGTCCCAAGGGGACAAAATCTGGATCCTGGGAAATGAAAAATATCTTACTCCTTTTATGTGTAAAGCACAAATACATACAATACATAAAGAAGCATACGGTATACCTGTGGTATTAAAATTTCTTGGAGAATAAGGCGATGAGAAAAAAATTCTAAAATAATTCTTGGGGACTGGATGTGATGGTGCATACTTATAATCCCAGCTACCTGGGAGGTTGGGTCAAGAGGATCGCAGGTTCCAGGCCTGCCTGGACAACTTAGCAAGACCCTGTCTCAAAATGAAAATAAAAAGGACAGGGAATGTAGTTCAGTGGTAGAGCACCCCTGAGGTCAATCCCCAGTACCAAAAAAAAACATGTTTGGGGGATGGGGTAGGTTGATAGTGGGAAAAGGTTAAGAGACATTATTCATTACATCAATATAGAATTCATCCATTAAAACCATTACTAGAATTTGCATATTTCTATGGTGCCAGGTAGCAGTGGCTAATATCTAAAGTCTTTTTCTTAACCCCAGAGGTGAGTTTTCTACATTTTATCTTCAGTGAAAACTGTATTATTTATTATTTATTTATGTATATATTTATTTATTTATTTATTTATTTATTTATTTATTTAGTGGTACTGGGAATTGAACCCAGGGTATTCTACCTCTGAGCTACACCACCATCCCTATTTTATTTTTATTTATTCATTTTTTGGGAGGGGGTACCAGAAATTGAACCCAGGGGCATTCTACCTTCAAGCTCCACCCCCATCCTTTTTTGTTTTTTGTTTTGAAACAGGGTCTCCCTGGGTTCCTGAGAGTCTCACAGTCTCACTAAGTTACTGAGGGTGGTCTCAAACCTGTGATCCTCCTGTCTCAGTTTCCCAAGTACTGGAATTACAGGCATGCACCACTGTGCCTGGCTTGTATTATTTATTTTTCTCATCCTTTCCCCACTTTTCTTTACCCAACTATGTTATCCAACTCCAAGTCCACCAAATATGAGAAAAGTGGAAAGATTAATGAATGTATTTGGGTTGGAAGTCCAGAGAGTGCTCTTTTGGCATGGTTTAAATAACATTAGCATTCTTTTTAATTTTCTGGTTAGGCCCCTGTGTCGATTAAAATATGGCTTAACACCAGGGTGCATTGCTTGGCACATTCTGTTCATTGTGCATTAAAACATGGTTGAAGTCAGAACTTCCTCCAAATACTGTGGCTTGTATTTGTGATTTTAAAACCACCTTGGGCACAATATTGAATCCTATCACCTCGAGGGAAGAAAAGCATTTGAAGGTAGAATTGCTAACCTTTCTTGCTTTTAATAATATACTGTATCTGTAACGCAAGGGGAAATTCAGAGGTTGGTTTTGGAATAAATAAATTCATGTGTAGTTTACTATTTAAATTCAGTAGGCAATACCCCATGGTGCTGGTGCTGTATGATAATGAATGATTTTTACACTCGAGAATCTGAATCACAAAGCTGCATTGGAATTCCATGTAGTGGTTATAGAAACATCTGTATAAGAAAATACCAAAGGACAGCCCAGTGTCATATAAAAACTATTTGCCAATAAATCTGCTTTTGATGGGCTACTAAAAATGGACGTATCCGGCATAAAAGATGTGTGTGCCTGTTACGTAGGCTAGCTTTCTGAAGGATGACAAGCTCCCACTGGTGCACCGAGATAAGGAACAGCTGTTGTTGGCATCGGCACTACCGCCAGAAATGAAATGATAATTCTGGGGGTGCACGTATGAGAGCTACCACGGATCTGATCAAGTTTTGAATAGATGCAAGACCAGAATTATCTGGCAGCCCCAAATGAAATTGCTGACAACCCTTTAACAATCTCCTAGGAAGGAACACCGAATCCAATCCCAGAGAACCATCATCCTATTGTGTGTTATTTCTAAAGCAAGTAGTTCTGTCCAGTGTGTGTACATGTGGTAGTGAAGACAGCAGGGAAGAAATAGGGGAGACTGTTGTTATTTTTTCCTTTTTTAATTTTTATTTATTTATTTTTGTATTGGAGATTGAACCTGGGGGCATTCTACCTCCAAGCTATATCCCCAGCCCTTTTCATTTTTTATTTTGAAACAGGGTCTAATTAAGTTGCCAAGGCTGGCCTTGGACCTTTAGTCCTCCTATCTCAGCCTCACAAGTACTGAGATTACTGGCGTGTGCCACCACGGCTGGCATATTTTCCCTTTTTTATTGCATTAAATACATTTTTTTAGTATAAAATTTCAGGGTTTCAAACAATGATTGCAAAACAGTTGGTTAGGTGAATTTATAAACTGAGTCAAAGGAGAAAAACATTTTTTTCAGTACTGGGGATCAACCCCATGGGCACTCTACCACTGAACTATGTCCCTAGCCCTTTCTTTATTCTTTTTATTTTGATACAGGGTCTACCTAACTTGCCCAGGCTAGCCTTGAACTTGCAATCCTCCTGCCTCAGTTTCCTAAGTAGGTAGGTTTATAGGCATGCACCACTGTGCCTGGCAGGAAAACCATCCTTGAAGGAAGAAAAATGTACTGATGCTCACCATTGGATCTATTTAATAGTTATACATTGTCTCCATGAGCATTCTCACTGCTGTTACTGCAAATAACTGACAACTACAACCTAGAGGAAGGGAAATTTATTTGCTCACAGTTCTGGAGGTTTTAGTCCATGTTAGGCTGAGTGAAGTCTGTGGAGCTCAGAACATGGTGGCCAGAAAAATAAAAAAGCATGAGCAGGACTCTGCTTTCATATCATTGAGATCCAAAGCAGAGAGAGAGAAAAGGGGGTCCATGGATATAGGTATAGTCTCCAAGGTCACATGCACAGTGACCCATTTCCTTCAGTCACACCCTACCTGCCTACCTTGCCACCCAATAAACTCATGATTAATGGATTTATCCATTGATGAGTTTAGCTCCCTCATAATTCAATTATTCACCTCTGAACATTTTTACAGTAATACATAAGCTCTTCCAGGGGACATTCTGTATCCAAACCACAACACACATGAAGACAAAAGACATTCTTTAAGGAAAAAGATTAACAATTAGGGACTCCAGTCATAAAAGCTTTAAAGTTCTTACTGATATGGAATTTGCAATTTTTCAAAGTCTTCTTTTTAAATCATTTCAACCATTTACTTCAAGCATATTCTGGCAATTCCTATGACACATAATTGGGATTATTTTCCCTTTAATGTTTAACAATGAGAAGTCAACTCTAGATATTCTATGTGGGTCTTGTTAGCTCACCTGGGCACCATGGATTCCCTTCTGTCTCTTGCTTATTATCTACTTGAAGGTTGTTTTTTCCAGACAGAAAGCCCTGTAGCCAGACCATGTAGCCTGTGGACCTCCTCATCCCACTTCTCTCTAAGAAATGCCTAAGAAGTTTCTCTGAAATAATCAGAACAGAAGAGCTGTATCCTAGGGAAGAAAAAAAAAAGGCAAGAAGAGAGTTGATGGAGAATGAGAAACACAGCGATGGAAGGGAGAAGAAAGGAATAGACAAAGAAGGACAGAGGGAAATTGAAGGCAAGGGACTACTTCAAAGCAGCAGCTAGATGTCTTTTTTCCATATTAAGAATTTCTGTCTGCCAAAATGAAAAAAAAGCATAATTAGCAGCTGAATACAAATTCATTCCTATATCGTGTAAATGACATATCTCCAAGGTACAATACAGCATGTCTGGTTAAAGGTTAGGCGATTGAATCCCTCTATTACTCTATATAAAACAAAGAAACTGGAGTTTCATTACCCTTAAATTGTCTGGCGGTGGGTGAAGTTAACTTTTATTAGAAGCTGTTCTTTCATATTATACAGTGTAGTCAAGAATATATTAGCTTTGACGTTTTCTTACATCTCAATACACCACGGAGTCAATTTACTGTAAAACTAATTTAGAATGGAGCTTTTCATAGGGGGAAATAATGGTCAGCATCAGCTGGGCTTTGAATTATTAGCAGGATGACAATTCAGAAAAAATATACATGCACATGAAAGTTCTAGAAGAAAGCTTCTTATATTTCTGCTTCTGATGATAATCTATGTTTCTTAAAACTCCCATGTCTTAAAATTGTATTCAGAAGGAAGAGTTTATTGTTTTCAAAATTTTTACAGTGCTACCTAAATGTACTTGTTTTGTCTTAAAGAAAGAAAAAAATCTGACCAAACAGTATATAAAAGATATTTTTAGAAGTTCTGCTTTAGTAAAGTAAAAAAAAAAAAGCTATATATTTTTTTCTTGTGGTGCTGGGGTTGAACCCAGGGACATTCTACCTCTGAGCTATACCCCCAGCCCTATTTTATTTTTTTTATTTTGAAACAGGGTCTCACTAAATTGCTAAGGCTGGTGGTGAACCTCCAATCCTCCTTTCTCTGCCTCCCAAGAACTAGAATTACAAGTGTGTGCCACCACACCCAGCTAAAACCTGCTACAACTTAAGGATTAAAAAAAAGTGGTAAACACCTGTAATCCCAGATGCTCAGGAGGCTGAGATAGGAGGATTGCAAGTTGGAGGCCAGCCTGAGCAACTTAGTGAGTCCTCACCTAAAAAAATGTAGTAACTAAATAAATAAGTTTAAAGATGATTGATCTATTACACAATAAACACATTATAAAATAAACTCCGCTGGGCATGGTGGCGCACGCTTGTAATCCCAGTACTTTGGGAGGCAGAGACCGGAGGATCCGGGTTCGCGGTCAGCCTCAGCTCTCTCTCTGTCTCTCTCTCCCTATCTCTCTCTCTCTCTCTCTCTCTACCTAGTGAGGCCCTCCGCAACTTCGTGAGACCCGGTTTCAAAATAAAGTATAAAAAAATAGGGCTGGGGGCGTAGTGCGGAGGTAGAACGCCCCTGAGTTCAATCCCCGGTACCGCAAAAAAAAAAATGAAATAAAAAAAAATAAACTCCACGTATG
>PVJS01043626.1:0-16997 GCA_004027185.1 Glis glis | reverse complement strand
CAAAAAAAAAAAAAAAAAAAAAAAGAAGAAGAAGACTCCGAAACAAATCCACATACCTACAGCCAATTGATTTTTGACAAAGGGGCTAAAAACATCCACTGGAAAAAAGATAGCCTCTTCAACAAATGGTGCTGGCAAAACTGGCTAACCATATGCAGAAAAATAGAAATAAATCCCACCTTCTCACCTTGTACAAGAGTCAACTCAAGATGGACCAAAGACCTAGAAATCAGACCAGAGACCTTGCAGCTACTTGAAGAGGGCATAGGTCCAACACTTCCAACACATAGGCACAGGTAAAGATTTCCTCAACAAGAACATTTTATTTTCATGTGCTTACTGGCCATTTTTCTGTCTTCTTTGGAGCTGTATTTATTACCGTACACATTTTTAAATTGGGTTGTTTATCATTTTATTATTAATTTGTAAGAGTTCTTCATAAAGAGTTATGAGTTATTTATGTATTCTAGACTAACTTCATTCTTTTGCAGGTGGCAATCCAGTTGTTCTACAACTGTTTGTTGAAAAACTATTTTTCCCCATTGAATGGACTTGGTACCCTTCTTAAAAATTAATTGACAGTAGATATATGGGTTTATTTCTGATCTTTAATTCTGTTCCATTTATCTATGTCTATTTTTGTGGTAGCACCACATTGCAATGATTACCATTGCTTTGAAATAAGTTGGAAATCAAGAAGTGTGAGTCTTCCTACTTTGTTTTTTGTTTGTTTGTTTGTTTTCAATATTGTTTTGGCTATTCTGGGTCTCTTGGAATTCCGTATGAATTTTACAATCAGTTTCTCATTTTTCTACACAGAACTCATCTTGGTTTCTGATGAGAATTGCATTGAATGTATAGATGATTTGGGAAATATTTCCATATTGACACAGTTAAGTCTTTCAAACAATGAAAGAATAGATTTCCACGTTTAGTCTTTAGTTTCTTTTAACAATATCTTATAGTTTTCAGAGCGCAATTTTTGCACTTCTTTTGTTAAATTTATGTGTAAAATTATATTCTTTTTGATGCTACTATAAGTAGAATTTTCCTTGATTTTTGGATTGTTCATTGAAAGTATAATTTTCTATGTATTGATCTTGTATCGTACAATCTTACTAAAAATTTTAAATGATCTTAATGGTTTTTGAGAGGACTTTAAATACATGAAATAATGATATCTGATAATAGAATTAGTTTTAATCCTTACTTTGAAATCTAAGTACCTTTATTTCTTTTTCTTGTCCAGTTGTTTTGGTCAGAACCTCTAATATAATGTTATGATTTTAGGGGGAATTATTCCAGTTTTCACCCTGAAGTATGATGTCATCTGTGTGTTTTTCTGCCCTGTATCAGATGAAGTTCTGTTCCTACTTTGTTGAGTTTTTTTGTTGTTGTTATCATTATTTGGTTGTTTTTTAATTATTAAGTAGTTTGGGGGTTTTGTCGAAGGCTTTTCCCACAACTAGTGAGATGATCATACAATTTTTTCATTCTTTTGGTATAACGTATTATATTAACTGATTTTCTTGGATGTTGAACCAATCCTGCATGCCTAGGATAAATCCCATTTGGTCTTGATATGTAATTCTTTTTATATCTCACTGAATTCCATTTGCTAGTATTTTTTGATTTGCCTTAGTCAATTTTGCATTGTTATAACAGAATACCACAGACTGAGTAATTTATAAAGAAAAGAAGTTTATCTGGCTTATGGTTCTGGAGGCTGGGAAGTCCAAGTGCATGACATCAGAATATGCTTGTCATATGGTTGGGCTTTCTTGTTGTGTCATCTAATGTCAGAAGGTAAAAGAGCAGGGGAGAGCAAAAAAGAGCAAGTGAACAAGACAAGCCCAACGTACTGTTATAATGAGCCTACTCTCACTAAGAAACCCACTCTTGTGATAATGACATGGGTCCATTCAAGAGTGTGAACCCTGTGACCTAGAAGCATCCTATAAAACACCACTTCCCAACACTGTTGCTTTGGACATTAGTGTAACACATGAGTTTTAGGGGGGACCCATTCAAATCATAGCAATATTCTTAAGAGATATTGGTCTGTGTTTTTCTTATGACAATGTGATATCAGGGCAATACTAGCCTCAAAGAATGAGTTAAGAATGAGTTCCCTCCTCTCCTACTTTGGAAGATTTTGTAAACACTTGGTATTAATTCTTTATGTGTTTGGGTAAAATTTAGTGGAGAAGCCATCTGTATCTGGGCTTTTCTTTGTGGGAGTTTTAAAATTACAACTTCAATCTGTTCATTTGTTATATATCTTTCCAGAGTCTTTACTTCTTTTTGAGACAGTTTCAGTAATTTGTGTCTTTCTAGGAATCTGTCCATTTTATCTAAGTTATCTTATATATTGACATATAGTCTTTTATACTTTTTATTTATAATTTAAAATTATTTCCAGGTCTTTGATCCATCTTGCATAAGTCTAACACTCCAACATATAGACACAGGTATAAACTTCCTCAATAAGACCCCCCAAAGCTCTGGAAATTATGACAAGAATTAACAAATGGGACAGCATTAAACTAATAAATTTCTGCTCATCAAAGGAAACCATCAAGAGTCTAAATAGAGAGCCTTCAAAATGGGAGAAGATCTTTGCCACCTATTCCTCTGATAGAGGACTAATATCTGGAATATACAAATTACTTAAAACACTACAAAAACTAGTAACCCAATCAAGAAATGGGCAATTGAACTAAATAGACAATTCTCAAAACAAGAAAAACACAAATGGCCAATACATACATGAAAAAATGTTCAACATCATTAGCAATCAGGGAGATGCAAATTAAAACTACACTGAGATTTCATCTAACCCAAATCAGAATGGCAATCATCAAGAAGTCAAACAACAATAAATGCTGGTGAAGATGTGGGGAAATAGGAATCCTTATCCACTATTGATGGGATTGCAAATTAGTTCAGCCACTATGGAGATCAGTGTGGAGATTCCTCAGAAAACTGGGAATGGACCCACCATATGATCCAGCTATACCACTCCTGGGTATCTTTCCAAAGGGACTGAAATCAGAACATTATAGTAATACATGTATATCCATGTTTATAGCAGCACAATTCATAATAGTCAAATTATGGAACCAACCTAGGTGTCCATCAACAGATGAATGGATCACAAAATTATGGGGTATACACACAATGGAATTCTACTCAGCAATAAAGAAGAACAAAATTACGTCTTTTGCAGGAAAATAGATGGACCTGGAGAACATTATATTAAGTGAGATTAGCCAGTCACAGAAAGTGAAGGATCATATATTTTCTCTCTTATATTGAAGCTAGGGAGTAATTGGGATACAAGAGGGACTTCACATAAAGGACGAGAAACTCCACTGGAGCAAGGGAAGTGGTTTGGTGGAGGGGGGAGAGGGGGAATTAATGAAGGAAACACTTTCATTGACATTATATACATATGTGAGAATACCAATGTCAATCTCAATATACCAATCTCAGTATCTTGTATGCAGAAGGAGGGAGTGGGGCGGGAGCAGGGGGAAAATTCACCAAGTCCTGTGTGCATGTTTGTCACTATCACTATGAACTATATTGTGATATGAGACTATAATGCACCAATAAAAAAAAGCACAGGCACACACACAAAATATTTTAAAATATATAATTCCTATATATTTCTATTGGGTCACTAGGTAATAACTACTCTTCCATTTCAGATTCTAGGAATTTGAGTATTTTTTCCCTTGGGGTGTTTTTAGTTTGTTTTGTTTGTTTTTTGTGGTACTAGGAATTGTTCCAGGGTTCTCTGTCACTGAGGTACATTACTAGCACCCTCTTTTTTGAAACTTAATTTAATTAATTTAATCTTAACCTAATTTTTTGTGGTACTGGGGATTTAACCCAGGGCTATCCTACCTCAAAACTACATCTCCCTCCCCTTTTTTGAAACAGGGTCTCGCTAAGTTATACAGGCTTGTACTTCAAACTTGTGATCTTCCTGCCTCAGCCTCCTGAGTAGCTGGGATTGAGTCTTTTGTTCTTGATAAGAGTGAATTTTACCCTTTGTTTATACATTGATAAAAAAGTAAAAACAAAAAGCCATGTCTAAGATATTTTTCCTTTAGTATTCATATCAACTCCTTTAGGATATAAAATTGTACTTTCTTCACTTTAGATATAAATAAAGATGAAAAAATCCTCACCCCATTTGCTGTTCGGAAGGCAGGACCTTCTCATTCAGGCTGAGCTTTGTTTACTGTGTCTTCTCTGTATTAACATTGGAATATATATATATATATATATATATATATTATATATATATATATAATATCATAATTATACATGATAGTGGGTTTCATTGTGACATACTTATACATGCCCATGACATAATTTGGTCAATTTCATTTCCTAGTTCCTCCCATTTTCTCCCACCCCCACCCCCACACTCCCCTTGGTCCTTTTCCTCTATTCTACTTGTCTCCTTTCTATTTTCATGAGATTCTCCCCGCCCCCCGTTTTTTTCCATTTTCCTCTTTAGCTTCCACATAAGAACATTGAATTTTCAAGTGTACTTCTTTTAAATTCAGAACTGAGAAGGCTGTTTATTTCTATTTGCTTGTTAGAGTACAATGTTCAGTCTTTTAATTATGGTGGTTGTTTCAAACAGGTTTTGTTCTAGGCATCAGACATGTCAGTGTGAACTCAGTTTCCCCTGAGCTGACATGTAGCTATGACTTGAGCTATTCTGCCTTCTTTCTTGAGGTGGGTGAGGAAGGTGTGGAGTTAGAATGGGAGAGGGTGGGTAGGTACTTCAGGGTTTTTTCTTTAATGTAGCTATGCCAGGATGTGGAAAATGTTGCCTGCTATTGTAAAACCTCTTCCTCGACCATCTGCTAGCCCACTAGCTGAACGAGTCAGAAATGGGAGCAAGATAGTAACAAGCGTAGTATGTAGTTAATCTTAATCCTGCATAGAGCTGGAATACCTAGTGTTATGAAGACTCTGAAATGAAGTTAATACATTTCAAAAAATATTTTCAACTTAATAGGACTCAGTATTTGTTTTCATAAAACATAAATGTTCTTTATGGCACTAAAAGATTATTAAGTACCTACTGTACGCCTTGTATTCCACCCAGGGATTTATTTATCTTTGATTTGTTGGCTTTTTTTGTTCTTTATTGGAATGTCCAGCTCACTTAAAGGAATTCTTCTAATGCTGAACTTTATAAATGTATGCCTCTCTTGCCTTTTATATTTCTCTGTAACCGTTTACTGGACAAGTATTGATTTCAAAATATCTTTCAGATTCTCTCTGGGCAATTTAAGCTTGTGCATCTGTGCCAAGAAGGGATTATATTTGTTTCCATGCATATGCTTTATGGGGCTATGTGCTTTTTTCAATAATTGTTTTACTAGAGTCAATAGGAGACTGGTTAGTAGTTTTTCAGATGGTAATAGAATTTTTGAAGCAGGGAGAATGTAATGGTGAAATTTAAAAATACACAAACAAGGGCCAAAAGATTTAGGCTATATATTTCCTGTAAGTACTCTGAACTTTGAAATTCAGCAATATGTGTTTGCATTGTGTGAGGTAGTAGCTGCAAAAATAAAACATGCAATAAAGACAGTTATTTGGTTCTAATCAGTAGCCGTGTACATATGCCTGTGTGTATGCATGATTCTAAGCAATGGATTAGGAGTCAGAAAACTAGTTTTTGCCACTCACCAGCCATAGGAAGTTATTAAATTTCTCTATGCCTCAGTTTTCTGATTTGTAATACCTGCCTTGCCTGTCTCATTTTTAAATATGCAATGAAATTAACTGTGAGGTGACTAAGGATTTTATTAAGTTGTGAAATATTATCAGTCTGTATGTTAGCCAGTCCATGGTTGAATATAGCATCATTTGAATGAAACTGAGACTCAGGGCCAAGGTTTAAAAAACTTTACATGATTATGTATATATTTGTGTGTAATTTACTTTATAATTTACTTCATAGATGCCCATGGCATGGTCATATTTATGAGAAGGGTTAATGTTTACAATCCATTTTAAGAGATGTTCAAAAGTCTATGTAGGCATTCATAAATTAATATATTTAACCCCACTATAAAGTAGATCTTTCTAGAAGAGTAGTTTGAATTTTAGATTTGTTCCTTTCTTTGGAGACAAAGAAGATCATGAAGTGATAGAACAGAGAAAAATAGATAATTGCTTCTGGTTCTTGTAAATATTATAACAAACTTATAAGCTTCTTTCTCATATTTTATCCACATTTTCTAGGTATTTCACGAAAATGATTAATCTTCAGTAATCTTCCCACTTACTAGATGGATTACATTTCACTCCTGGCTTGTTGGGATAATATGCTAATCATCCCAGGAGGCTGTCTCACTGGGGATTGGAAGTTATACTTTCACTCCAGAAACACTCACTGTTGCTTTTTGAGGATGGACATGCAGATCCTAGTTCACCATTTATAAACACAAGGAAAAGAATGCATGCATAGCTCCTCAAAACACTGTGGTAGTCGAGTGCTTCTAGCAGTAGGTGAAAATTGCACACCTCTCAACAGTGTTCTTCATCTACTGCGCAGACACAGGCTTCATATTCTCAGCATCCTTGGAAAGTTTACTAAATAGTTCACATGCTAGAACAAAATGGATGTGAGAGGCCAAGTGTGGGCAAGTAATTCAATGATTTAGGTTGTCTCGATTTCCTTTATACAATGGTAACATTTTCTCCTTTATGGGCTTGTGTAATCAGTCTTTCATAAGTTGTTGTGGGAGATTACTCACGTTCTTCCATGGAGGTAGTTAATAATAGTCATACCAGGATGCCACTAGTAGTATTATGCTGAAGCACTTGATTAACGAGGACTTTTACATAACATTTGCATGGCAGTCATGTCCTATGTATTTTACAAATATTAGTTCATTTAACCTCATAGTAACCATGTGAGGTCTTTACCATCAGTTTATAAATGAGGAAACCAGGGCAAGGAGGAGTTATGTGACTTGTCACATAGGTAGCATGTAGCAGAGCCATAAGTTAAACTCTGCAAAGTTCAAGTTCTTAACTATGATGCTATGCTACTCTCCAATCATTTAATCACTATTGCTTAAGCTAAATGCTACTTGTCTTGGAAAATATGTTATCCTCTATGTCACCAATGGGGAAATTATACAAGTGGGCATCCCAGGTAACACTTCTAACCATTTGTAGTTAGTGACGTGGGTGATCATATGGAAGAGGGGAAGAATCACTCCTTTTCAGTTTCTAAATTTAAATTTGTATTTATAATACAATAAATCAAGCCGGGCGTGGTGGCGCACGCTTATAATCCCAGTACTTGGGAGGCTGAGACCGAGGATCCGGGTTCGCGGCCAGCCTCAGCTACTTAGGGAGGCCCTCCGCAACTTCATGAGACCTGGTTTTAAAGTAAAGTATAAAAAATAGGGCCGGGGGTATAGCTTGGAGGTAGAATGCCCCTGGGTTCAATCCCCGGTACCGCAAAGAAAAAAAAGATACAATAAATCTGGATTCTGTTTGGATTATTGTATCTGAGTGGATGAAAATAAAAATCCTGTTATTCTTTCTATGACTAAAATAGCTTGAAGAGTGACACATTTTAGCTAAATTGTTCATTGAGTTTATTAAATGCTAGTCACTATTCTGAATATAGGACATATAATGGAAATTAATATCATGTCAATGTCTTTCAGCAGTTTAAAGCCCAGTGGGTGTGCAGTGTGGCCTTTGACAAGTTAATTTCTTACATAGGTATAAGACTCTTGGTCTATAAAACAAGGGAATTGTTTAGTTTCCATTACATTTTGTAATGCGCCATATTTCTTAATTCTAAGTAAGAGATTAAATATAATACAATAAAAATAAAGTAAGCATTCTCCAATTTGGTGTACCTTAGATACATCAATTAGATATTGAATCTTTTTTTGTTTTTACTTTTGTAACAGTTATTAATTTTGTCTGTTTAAGTACTTACATTTTTATTACTGTAGAAAATTATTTTATAAATGTTTTTAAAATCATTTTCTAACATTCATTTATCAATAAAATGCAATATCTGACAAGGAGTTTGTATTTTATCTAAATAAAAGATTTTAGACAGCATTTTCTAATTTTGTTAAACTATGAAAGAGAAAATTAAAGTTATTTGAAATCTTTCTATGACTGTAGCACTTTGGTAGTGATGTTAAGGCTTTGAGAGAATGCGCTATTTTTAGTAGATTAGAATCTATTGGAGTGTTTACGACTTAAATTCTCAGTTTTTCTTTGCTGAAACTCATATAGATTTCATATAGAGTTGGGTTTCTATAGCATGTGGTGCCATTACAGTCCCTTTGCAGGTTACATTTATATCTTTACCATAAAAACAGTAGTTCTATTGACTACACAGATTATCTGCACAGTGGTTTTCCCAACGTTTTAGCATGTGTTCTCTGCCAATTTTTCAATTTCAAGTTGATTTTAATTTAGTGATATGTCCCCTTTAAAATGCTTTTATAATATGACATATACAATTGCACATTGAAGGGACTTTCATCCCAGACTATTTTGCAAACAGATTTAGTAAGTGACATATGTGACTTTTTATCTTTAAAATATAGCCTTAATAATAAAAAATGTCCACAGTACTGAAGAAATTCTTCTGGGCATATATTACTTTTGGATTGAGATTAATATTGTTTTCTTTTTTTAGATGAAATAAAGCCATTTAAAGATCTCAAAAATTGCCACTATAAGGAAAAACTAAATAAATCTGGCTAGTTTTATTTTTAACAGTAAGTCCTATTTACAGTTACCACATATCTGCCAGAGTTTTCACTAAGTTCATAGTATTCCACTCATCTTTTCTTTAAGCCAATTCTGTATTCCTTTACCCATCTCTAACCTTACCTTATTACTGGGACCTTATATGTCTAATTCTTCCTTTAATATCCTTTAGTTATATGTCTATTTGCTTTAAGTGTAAATAAGCTACCTGACATTTGTTGTTGTTGATGATGTTGGAAGCAGGAGAATTACAATTTAAAAGAAAAAGTACTTATGTTGCTTCTTGTCTAAGAAACATCCTGAGACATGTCTTATGCAAATCCCAGTCTAATCAGAATGTTGCTAAATTTTCTTCAGAATTTTAGGTTTTTTTTCTCCCAGATTCTTTTACTTTAAACATTTTGACTATAGTCCTTAAATATCCAACTTTATGCAACATAGTTTATAAGTGTTCTATTGACCATGTTCTCTTTTGAGGCAGAAGAATCTTGGATCTTGGGAAGGGAGGCAAGAAAACTATAAATGATTTGTGTTCTACAGGTTGTCCCTTAATGGTTCTTTCTGTCTCTCTAGGCTGTAAAGACAAATATTTAAATGACTGTTGTGATATTTATAAAATTAGGAGGCTCAAATATTATTTCCCTCAAGATCAGTGATTCAAAACATTGGTTTTATGCTACCCTAGTGGGATTCTATTAATTCCAAGGTAGTACAATATTAAGAAGTCCACATGCAACAATTTAATTTATTATAATTGATAATTTTAAATATAAATTTTAAATATAAATATGACCATATGTCATATAAATATGACATATGGTATGTGTGCATGCTATCTTTCTGTGTGTGTGTGTGTGTGTGTGTGTGTGTTGCATGCATACTTTTCTTTTTAGGAAAATGCTGTACAAATACGGTGGAAAAAAGCTGGTTGGGTTAATACTTTGTACTTAAGATTTTGGATTATTTATATTGATTCCTCAAGAATAAAAATGGATTGATGAAATACACAATCAGAACTTTTCTCTTGCTTTCTGAGCAATCAGAAATATTTAGTATAGCTGGGTGTGGTGGCACACATCATTAATCCCAGTACCTGGGAAGCTGAGACAGGAGGATCACAGGTTTGAGGCCAGCTTCAGCAATTTAGCGAGACTCTCAGCTACTTAGTGAGACTCTATTAAATAGGGCCGGGGGATGTAACTCAAGTAGAATACCCCTGGGTTCAATTCCCAGTAACTAACACACACACACCACAGACAGAAGTATTTAGTTTAACCTGATTATAAGATATATTCTCTAAGTTCTTACATACTATGATCATGTACCTCAAGCTTTATGTTTCTGTTTTAAGACTTTTTCCAAGTACAGGAAACCAGGAGCTAGAGAAATAATAACAGGAAACCTCAGATCTTGTTATTTAGACATGTCAGGAAGTAAGTAGGTTTGTAGGCCTGTCCTTTCTAGGGCTATCCTGTTCTTTAGATTACGTCCTCTACCTCTCTGTGTCCATTGCCAGTGCTATAAATTTCTTCTGGAACCGACCCCCACAGGCTTTAGTTCCTTAGGCCATTGGTTTACATTGTGGTATTCTGGGCTCCTCTTCTTTCGAACCACTGTGTTTGTGGACACTATGTTCTTGCCAGTTGTTCTGGATTTTTGTCCCTGCCATGATCACCTGCAATTACTGGAGTAATTACAGAAGCAGAGTTTTGTTTTTAAATTTGTCTTTATCTCCTTGCCAAACTATTTGCTGCACATCCGGATTTCCTGGTTTGAGAGTTGCCTTGATTTAGTTATTGGATCCCTCAGGGATCCAGCTTAGTTCTTGGATCCCTCAGGGAGTGGGGGTGGAACTAACATAAACTAACAAGGGAGTTAACTCATTATCTGTGTTAGGAAATGATTCTTTGAACTGTTTTTTTTTCTTCCAAATGCTAATCCATATTATGTGCCAAAACCAATGACTCAGTTTCAGCAGTTTGACCTGTTAATCCATATGTTCCTTTTTGAAATACACCCTGAATGTATGTATGTGTAAAGGACAAAATACCTCGTGAGTGTATTTTATCAATAATATATATGGAGCTGGGCATGGTGGCCCACGCTTGTAATCCCAGTACTTGGGAGGCTGAGACTGGAGGATCCAGGTTCACAGCCAGCCTCAGCTACTTAGTGAGGCCCTCCGCAACTTAGTGAGACCCTGTTTCAAAATAGAGAATAAAAAATAGGGCTGGGGGTGTAGCCCAGAGCTAGAATGTCCCGGGATTCAATCCCCAGTACCGCAAAAAAAATAATAATATATATGTGTTATTATTAATAATTTTTTAAAAATCTGTGTATACCTCTCTTTTATGAACATGAATTAATGCAGACATTTTAAAAGTCTAATACAGAAAATTAAAATAAAAAATCTCACCACAAACAGTAAACAAAAAACACCAGAAGTATAGAATGTTGGACCTGGTAGAAATATGGAAATACCAGTGTGCCAGTATAACCTATGATAATTCTTGGTGAGCAAATATTGTTATGGCTTCAATTGTAGTCTCCCAAAAGATGTTGGTTACCTAACCCTTAGTACTTGTGAATGTGACTTTATTTGGAAAGAAGATCTTCTCAAATGATAAAGTTAAGGTAGGGTCATTATGGTGGTTCCTAATCCAGTATGACTGCATCCTTATAAAAATGATTAATTGGACACAGGGAGAATGCCATGTGAAGACTAGAGTTATGTTTCCTCAACTCAAGGAACACCAAAAATTGCCATTGCTGACAAACCCTGGAAGAGACACATGGAACAGATGCTTCCACACAATCCTCCTAAGGAAGCAACCCTGAAGACACCTGATTTTAGTTTTCTAGCTTCCAGACAGTGAGACAAAACATTTCTGTTGTTTAAGCCAAGCTACCCAGTTTGTGGTGTTTTGTTATGCTATCCCTAACTAACTAATACAGCTTTAAATCAGTAGCAGATGATCTAACAACCATTTTAAAAACCATAGCAACTTTACTTTTAGTGTCAGATTTAGAGACCAGATTATTTACTCATGACAAATTCCTTCCCACAGAAAGAATGTAGGGAAAGGCCAGACTATAAATTACAGCCTTGCTTGAAAGCTATACGAGTAGATCTTTGAGATGATCTTTAGTCTGTTTTTCAAGTAAAGAAAGTCCTTGTTAAAGAAAATCTATATAGCAACATGGAAGATGCTTCAAAAGCAACAGTAAACAAAACAGATTTGGCATAGGTCAGTAGATGTGTATATTTGCCCAAGAATAAATGTAAACTGGCTCAGCAGCAAGACACCTTTCTGCCTTAATGGTGTGCTGGTTTAAAATGCACTGACCTCCTCTCAACTTATAAGACTGGCTCACATCCAGACCTCCTGTTTATAGATCCTGCTGGATGGTTTGCTTAGCAACATACTTAATGGGACCACAGAGAGTTTGGTTTTCTTGCTAAATGAGTTTGGAATGCTCAAATAAAAGCAAAGGTTCAGGGTTTTTTTTTTTTTACTTCTGTTTAAAAAAAACATAAGTAAAACCCAATTACAGATGATTAGATCATTTTTTGAAAATCATTTTTCAATTTTTTGGTAAGTCTATGTTCATAATTTAAATATTTAAAATAAGTCATTTTTATAGAAAACATATCCAACAGAAAATTAGGTTTCAAATTTCACCATTAAAGTGTATACCTCCACTGTCCCTTAAATATGCCTAAATGAAATCATTAAGAATGAAGACTATTTTATATAAAAATGTTGTTGTTTTAATGTCTTCTTTCCAATGCAAAGACAGCATCAACCACAAAGTAACACCTAGATTGGTAGGTAAAGATCTGCAAATTAATAATAAAAAGAAAGCAGAGTTGGGATGGTTGGTGGAAAAGTATTATTCCAATTTTTGAAAGAATTCTTACTGCATATGGACCCAAAAGCTCTTAAGATATTTTTTGGATGAATCTGTTTCTTTCTCAATATTTCCTTTTTTTGTGTGTGGTATAGGGGATTGAACCTAGGGGTGTTCTACCCGAGGTACACCTCCAGCCCTATTTTATTTATTTTTAAATTTTGAAACAGGTTCTCATTAAGTTGTTGAGACTGGCCTCAAACCTATGATCCTCCTGTTAATCCTTCTAAGTACTGGGATTACAGGCATGCACCACCACATCTGGCTTCTCAATATTTTCTTTACTGGGGATTTTGAGTGGGGTAATACAAAACCCATAGGTTCCCCCCCCCCCGCCGAAAGTTGTTTTGTAAGTATATGAAGGTAAATCCTTAGAGGGATATTAGAGAGTAAGAGAAAGACTTGCTTCTCCCTTATATAATGTCTTGGGGAAGATGGTCATTGGGAAATGTGCTCCTTGATACACTAATGGTGAGATAAACTACCATAATCCATTTATTGTGGGGAGTTTGGAGTTATGTGATTCCAGTTAAATGTCAACCAGGCTGAAGCCAAGATACACGAGAGTTAAGGTAGTCCTAATAGTTATGAGCATGGTGGGAACCTATTCATAAGAAGGCGTAAAAATTAGGTAAATCATCAAGATCCTGGAGAAAATGAAGGGCATAGTCATTTTTTTTTTTTTTTTACAGAGCACACCAATGCTTGATAGTGAAAAACAAAAACAAAAACACCATGCCTTTTGGGATTTGTAGTTCATGAGTGAGGTTGACAAGGTAATTAATAGGGAAAGCCTGAAACAGAATACTGATAATAAGTTAGATGAGCACAAGATGGAGTTAGATGGAATAATATGAAATTAGGAAGAAGAAAGATCTGAGGGGAAGCTGTGAAGCGGGCACGTGTGGTTCACGATATGGTCAGATCAAGCCCTTCAGATAGGAAGATAATAAAGCAGTAAATAAGTTAGAGGTCAGACTGAATGGGAAAACATTATGCAATAATATTCAATAACTGAGCCTCACCTGGGCTGGCGATAGTGTAGGGCTTTCCCATAGTGTAATGAGTTGTATGATAGCCACCCAAGAATTGTCCCCATGTCTCAGAATCTGTCAATGTCATCTTATTTGAAAAGGAAACTTAGCAGATATAATTAAAGGATCTCAAATGAGATCATCCTGGATTATCCATATGTACCCTAAATCAAATTACAAGTGTCTTTATTTTACTTTATTTTATTTTATTTTATTTTATTTTCGGTACTGGGGATTGAACCCCGGGACATTCTACCTCCAAGCTACACCCCCAGCCCTATTTTTTATTCTTTATTTTGAAACAGGGTCTCACTAAGTTGGGGAGGGCCTCACTAAGTAGCTGAGGCTGGCCACGAACCAAGATCCTTCTGTCTCAGCCTCCCAAGTACTGGGATTACAAGCGTGCGCCACCACGTCTGGCCGACAAGTGTCTTTATGAAGGACACACAAGAGAGACACACACACAGAAGAAGCAAAGGCGATATGAAGATAGAGGAACAGGTTGGAGAGATGCAGCCACAAGCCAAGACATGCCTGGGGCCAACAAGAAGTTAGAAGAGACAAGGAAGAATTTTCTCTAGAGTCTTTGGAGAAAAATATGGCCCTGCCAACACCTTGATTTCAGGAATCATAAAAGAATAAATATCTGTTGTTGCCTGCCACCCAGTTTGTGATTCTTTGTTATGGAAGCCCCAGGAAACTAATACATGCAGAACATAAACAAACCAACTCAAATGTTCTACAGTTTGCAGAACCAGAAGGCACTGGAGTCTGCTCCTGGGAAGGGACCTCTGAAATCCTAGGTGGTCTTTGATTGCTAAAAGACATCTGCCAGCCAGGTGTGGTGGTGCACGCCTATAATCCCAGTGCTTGGGAGGCTGAGACAGGAGGATTACAGGTTCAAGAATAGCCTTGGCAATTTGGCGAGAGCCTTCTTCAAAATAAAAATAAGGCTGAGGGTGTAGCTCAGAGGCAGAATGCCCCTACGTTCAGTCCCAGTACCAAACAACAACAATAACAACAAACAAGCAAACACAGACAAAAATTTGCCACTTTGTTTTTTCTTTCTTTTTTTTTTAAATAGGATGTAATTTAATAGGTTGGATGTAGTATAATGTAATAATGTTTATTTTCAAGCATGCCAGGGTGGGAGGAGTCACTTAGTAAAATAATTATACTTCCAGATAAGACCTATGTAGATTGTTTAAGGAGTGGTTTTGATTCTTTAGAATTTAAGTTTGTATAGACTACAGTTTTCATTTGTTAGATTTTCTGAATGAATTCAGATTTTACCACTAACTCCTTTGTTATCTGATCAACATATATATTTAACTATTCCTAGGTTGAATAATTAACAGTTCAAGATATTTTGCAAGGGAGTGAATTTCCAATATGATCTCTTTCTGGATCGTTTGTGTGATTTCTGTTGTGATCAATAGATACCCTTTTGAGGATAGTCAACAGTGCTCATGGTAATTAGTAAGGACTTATAAATTCCCCAGAAATGTGGGACTAATAGGCCTGGCTGGAGGGTAGGGTGATAGTCCTGGCTTAAGGAATAAGGGTATTGGGAAATTTTGCCATAGGCTTCCATATTAAAGTTACATTTTGGTTGTCTTTCCTTTATGTCTGCTTCATACCTATTTTATCTTTTCTATCCTACCTCAAAGTGATGCCTATTATAATACAGCAAGAAGGCCCTTACCATATGTAGCCCCTTGATCTTGGATTTCCCAAACTCCAGAACCTATGAGTCAAATAAACGTCTATTATTTGTAATTTATTTAGTCTGTGGTGTTCTGTTATAGCAGAACAAATGGCCTAAGATGCTATGTAAGCTTCCGTTTCTTAGTCTATAAAATGGAAATAATAATTCTTCCATTATTATTAACCTCACTCATGGGGTTTAAGTGAGATAATAAAAAAATACTAATTGCTATTTTTTCTTGTCATTTTGAAATTATAACCAAGAGACTGAGTATTCTTAGAAATGATTAATAACACAGCTCAAGCTGAGTTCTTGAGCTCTCTTTGGGGATGAATATATTACTGTTTTATGAAAGAAAATTTCACTCTGTATCCCTGCTGGTTCGCTGGGACTCATCATTTTTATAATGATGACAATGTATATATATTGAGAATTTACTACAGTCTGGACAACTTGCCAGGGGCAAGGGTAGGAAGTAGAGCTACAGTTTGACCTCAGGACGCTGTCAACCTGTCAAGCTTTTTCTGAAGAGTCAAGGAGATCACTTGGGATGAAAATGGAGATCTGTTTTGGTGTTGAGAAGATGTTTGCAAAATTAACCAGGAGAAAAGCATGTGGCTTCCCAGCTTAGATAAGAACCCATCAAAAGTCTATTGTTCTGATGCGTATTCTTTCCTTGTTAACAGTTGAAACAACTAAATCAAGATTTGAAAAATCAAACTTAAAAAAAAACAAGTAAGTAAAAATTAGTAGAAAACATAAAGTGACCCAGTGCTTTTTCATACCATGTCCTGTGACTGGGGCCCATTCACATGGTGACAGTCCTCTCTATGCTGTTTACTAGTCATTCTGGGTAGATTTGAATCACCATAAGAACTCCTGGAGACCTGCTGGGTGTGGTGGCGCACACTTGTAATCCCACTACTTGGGAGGCTGAGACAGGAGGATCCGAGTTTCGTGGCCAGCCTCAGCTACTTAGTGAGGCCCTCCGCAACTTCATGAGACCTGGTTTCAAAATAAAGGATAAAAAATAGGGTTGGGGGTGTAGCTTGGAGGTAGAACGCCCCTGGGTTCAATCCCCAGTACCACAAAAAAAAAAAGAACTCCTGGAGTCCTGCCTAATTCTCAGCACTCCCTGTTACTATATCTGAGGCTTCCTCCTCTTCTCCTTCCTTCCTTCTTAATACTTGCTGCCATACTATGCCCTAAGCAATTGTCTGTTTCTTATTCTCTAAATGTTGTGCTCTGTTTACCACCCAGTACCTTCCTCTTAGAGTTATTTTAGATCTTCTGTCCTATAGCCTGTCTCAGTATGATAGGTAGAGGTACTCCCTGGTTTCTTCCCCATGAATTCTCCTATTTTTCAATCTGTATTTAAGGCTACCATAGCCTATTCTCTTCTGAGATATGGCAAAAGTTAGTTCCTCTAAGCCGGGCGTGGTGGCGCACGCTTGTAATCCCAGTACTTTGGGAGGTGGAGACCGGAGGATCTGGGTTTGCGGCCAGCCTCAGCTCTCTCTCTCTCTCTCTCTCTCTCTCTCTCTCTC
>PVJS01043625.1:0-16996 GCA_004027185.1 Glis glis | reverse complement strand
CAGCACATTCATCATCGAGAAGCAGCCCCCTCAGGTCCTGAAGACACAGACCAAGTTCGCAGCCACCGTGCGCCTGCTGGTGGGCGGGAAGCTGAATGTACACATGAACCCCCCGCAGGTGAAGGCGACCATCATCAGTGAGCAGCAGGCCAAGTCCCTGCTCAAGAACGAGAACACCCGCAAGTACGCTGCTCGCCCTTCCCTCTCTCTCTCCCCTCCCTCTCCCTCCGTGATGCTTTCGCAGGCCCTTACAATGGGAAGATAATAATCCTGTAACCTGTGTCGAATCCCTGTTCGCCTTTCTGGATCAGAGAATGAAGATAAGGGGGTTCTTTTTATGAAGATAGTATTGTTTCATTTAGTAGGGATATATTCAAGAAAATCACTTGTGTTTTGTTTATATAGCTACCATTTCCTCTAAATGACATACATTTTTTAGCAGTCTTCTCTATTTTCTCCTATCCCAAATATGTTCTCTACCATGTATGTACTGAGACCCGTACAAATTCGGAGCTGGTCTCTCTCTGATTTGCAGTGATTATAGTGGTGAGATCTTGAACAACTGCTGCGTCATGGAGTATCATCAAGCCACAGGCACCCTCAGCGCCCACTTCAGAAACATGGTGAGCAGGGGAGAGGAGGGATGTGTTTTCCCCTCGTGTTTAGGACTTCATTATCTCATGTTTCTCCTTTGCAGTCTCTGAAACGAATTAAGAGGTCTGACCGCCGTGGGGCAGAGTCCGTGACCGAAGAAAAATTCACAATCCTGTTTGAGTCACAGTTCAGTGTTGGTGGAAATGAGCTGGTCTTTCAAGTCAAGGTAAAGCCCTCCTGCAACCAGACTTGTGTGGTGTGTTTATATGTGTGTGAGTGTGTGTGTGCATGTGTGTGGTGTGCATGTGTGTGTGCATGGCATGTGTGTATGTAGTGTGCATGTGTGTGTGATGTACATATGTATGTGTGGTATGTGTATGTAAGAGTATGTTGCATGCAGTATGTGTGTGTGTGTGCACTGTGTACTATATATCAAAATGGAATTGTCATGGTCACATATCTTCTTTGGGGCTATTGATAAACAGAAAATGAGGGGTTTGTCCTTAGAGCTGTTCACTCACTGATTCTCTTAAGACATGAAGGAATAATAATAAACTGGAATAACTGGAGGGATAGATAGGTGGGGAAATGAATGATAGGAAACATTACTCAGTGTGAGTTTGAGGGGAGGTTATAGTATGTTTTAAACATTTCTTACTAGCCAGGCGTGGTAGCGCACAGTTGTAATCCCAGTACTTGGGAGGCTGAGACAGGAGGATCGCAGGTTCGCGGCCAGCCTCAGCTACTTAGTGAAGCCCTCCGCAACTTAGTGAGACCCTGTTTCAAAATAAAGAATAAAAAATAGAGCTGGGTGTGGTGGCACATGCTTGTAATCCCAGTACTTGGGAGGCGGAGACCGGAGGATCCAGGTTTGCGGCCAGCCTCAGCTACTTACTTAGTGAGGCCCTCTACAACTTTGTGAGACCTGGTTTCAAAATAAAGTATAAAAAAAAAATAGGGCTGGGGGTGTATCTCAGAGGTAGAACGCCCCTGAGTTCAATCCCCAGTACCGCAAAAAAAAAAGAATAAAAAATAGGGCTGGGGGTATAGCTCACAGGTAGAATGCCCCTGGGTTCAATCCCCAGTACCACAAAAAAACCCAAAACATTTCTTACTCTTTTTTCTGAAAGTGTCTCCTTTTTCTTTCTCATTTCTCTCCCTTGTTCTCCATGTAACTATGAGAAACTTACTCCATTCTTCAGAAATATCTAAATAATAATGCCATTGAAATAACTAAAATTTCTAAGATTGTGCCAGTGTGAAAAGTCATATTATTCCTGGAGCCATTCAGATTCTGAACCCGAGGGTGCCACTCACTGGAACTTGAGTGAAAGTGTGTCATTAAGGAGGAAGAAAGGAAGAAGAGGATGAACCTGAGGCCGTGAGCACTCAGCCTTTCTCCTGTGTCTTTTAGACCCTGTCCCTCCCGGTGGTGGTGATTGTGCACGGCAGCCAGGACAACAATGCGACGGCCACAGTCCTCTGGGATAATGCTTTTGCAGAGCCTGTGAGTGGATCCCTCGGGCCTGTGGGCCTCAAGGTCCCAACACTGTTGTCATGAACCTTTTCCATGTATTATCCCCCAGAAAGCATAGAGTGCTATTTTCCTTAGTGGAAGGCAGAATAGAAAGAATGTGGAAAGAGCAAGGGCCTGATGTCGGGCCAGGTTTGAATCTAGGCTCTGCCACCTCCTCACTATGACCTGGGAAGTCCTCTTTGCCTCCCAAGCATGAGTTTCCAAGTCTGCCTGCGGCACAGGCATAACAATGCTCCATGGTGTTGATGGGAGGCTCACATGAGGGGACGGGGAAGATGCACATTGCCGACACTCAGTAAATAGTATTTTGAATTCTTGGGGGAACCCTGAATGGGATTTGAGAATCCTAGGTTCCTTCTAGAAGTTACTTTAGCTAAGACGTTGCCTCATGTCATCTTTCTTTGAGTAAATGAGAATGGTATTCAATGTCCTTTCCAGGTTTCAGATTCCATCATTCATTCCAGATCTCTCACAAAGAATGAGATGCTTTGTCTAAAGGGACAGATAGAGCCGGGTGTGGTGGCACACGCTTGTAATCCCAGTACTTTGGGAGGCGGAGACCGGAGGATCCGGGTTCGCGGCCAGCCTCAGCGCGCGCTCTCTCTCTCTCTCTCTCTCTCTCTCCCTGTCTCTCTCTCTCTCTACCTAGTGAGGCCCTCCGCAACTTCATGAGACCCGGTTTCAAAATAAAGTATAAAAAAATAGGGCCGGGGGTGTAGCGCGGAGGTAGAATGCCCCTGGGTTCAATCCCCAGTACCGCAAAATAAATAAATAAATAAATAAATAAATAAATAAATAAATAAATAAATAAATAAATAAAAAATAAAGGGACAGATAGAATTTTGTGGGCTTATGCACACGAATACTATCTGAATACCACTAGAATGCTGCTCGATGAACATCTGACCAACCCCTCCCCCTCCTCCTCTCCCTGCTATGAAAACTAGGAATTTCTCTATGTGCTGATATAAGCTCTCCCAGATATAGTATTAAGTGAAAAAGGGGGGGAGTGCAGAGCATATAGGTTTTATGTTACCATTTATGGTATTTCTTTTTTTTAAAAAAAGGATAATTACTGGCATGCTATATCTTTGGCAATATGCACAAGAAACTAGATTAGATGCCTTTGAAGAGAGGAACTAAGTGCTGGGAGATGGGGATAGGAAAGTGACCTGCCTGTATACACTTTGTGCTTTTTGAGTTTTATATCATGTAAAGGAACCGCCTATGCAAAAAAAATTTTACAGCAGTTAAAATAAAATGAAATACTGTGGCTGAATGAAATGAAAAGCAACTTATTAAAAGCTCATATTCCAACCTGTTTCTCAATAAAGTTGCCAACTTGAAACTTCCACCTTTCCATGCCAAATTGTTTCACTTTGAGCTAGAGTTCTTGGCAGAAGATCAGGGGCAAGTATTATACTTGTGCACATATGTGTGTACACACATGTGTACACAAGTATGTACACATTCTCTTTTTCTGCCTAGAGAACTAGTCCTTTCAAGTTCTAAATTCGCAGTGACAGCTGAGCATGGTGGCACACACCTGTAATCCCAGTACGTAGGAGGCTGAGACAGCAGGATCACAGGTTCAAGGCTGACCAGCAACTTAGCCAGGTCCTCAGCTACTTAGTGTGAGACACTGTTTCAAAATAAAAAATAGGCCACCCTTGTAATCC
The DNA here is from genome assembly GCA_004027185.1 of Glis glis. Classification (NCBI taxonomy): domain Eukaryota; kingdom Metazoa; phylum Chordata; class Mammalia; order Rodentia; family Gliridae; genus Glis; species Glis glis. Next base: position 13,186 of record PVJS01043625.1, on the reverse strand, counting down.
CAGTGCTTGGGAGGCTGAGACCAGAGGATCCAGGTTCGCGGCCAGCCTCAGCTACTTAGTGAGGTTCTCTGCAACTTAGTGAGACCCTATTTCAAAATAAAGAATAAAAAATAGGGCTGGGGGTGTAGCTTGGAGGTAAAATGCCCCTGGGTTCAATCCCCAGTACCTCAAAAAAATAAAAAATAGGCCAGGCGTGGTGACGCACGCTTGTAATCCCAGTATGGGAGGCTGAGACAGCAGGATCGCAGGTTCACAGCCAGCCTCAGAAATTCAGTGAAGCAACTTAGTGAGACCCTGTTTCAGAATAAAATAAGGCTGGGGGTGTAGCTCAGAGGTAGAATGCCCCTGGGTTCAATTCTCAGTACTGCAAAATTAAATAAATTCCCAATGATTTTCTACCATAAGAGCCAGATCTTGGTTACACTTTGTTTTCATGGTGTTAGAACTTGGGGTTGAACTGCAGGGTCAGCAGCTCATTTCCAAACAGCATACGTAGCCTGAGGTTACCTGTGAGCGGTGTGTAAGGAAGGTAAAATGGAACCTTCTGCATCTCACAGTACCATATACCCCAAAGAAGTTTCAATCATTTCAGGCTTGGCAAGACCAGCACTTGTAACTACTTCCAGCCATTGTTGTTTTTCTCTTGTGGCTTCAGGGAAATCAATCATGCAAGTGTTTTCTCATAAGATTCTGGCTTCTTTCCCTCTCAGGGCAGGGTGCCATTTGCCGTGCCTGACAAAGTGCTGTGGCCGCAGCTGTGTGAAGCGCTCAACATGAAATTCAAGGCCGAAGTGCAGAGCAACCGCGGCCTGACCAAGGAGAACCTCGTGTTCCTGGCGCAGAAACTGTTCAACAGCAGCAGTGCCCACCTCGAGGACTACAACAGCATGTCCGTGTCCTGGTCCCAGTTCAACAGGGTGAGGAAACTGGCTGCCAGCTGCTGTTAAATCAATTCCTCCAAACCAGACGCCTTCAGGAGTCTCCCTTCCCGGGCTTCTGTTCTTCACATTTCTAATAAAATGTATCAAAAGTAATAACAGCTTCTGAATAGATGGAAAACTCTCAAGTTTTCCAGATCTCATGTAAAAAATCACATCTTTTCTTTTTTTGTGTGTGTGTGGTACTGGGGATGGAATCCAAGGGCATTCTACCTCCAAGATATACCCCCAGCCCTATTTTATTCTTTTTTTTTTTTTTTTTTTTTCGGTACCGGGGATTGAACCCAGGGGCGTTCTACCTCCGAGCTACAACCCTGGCCCTATTTTTTATCTTTTATTTTGAAACCAGGTCTCACGAAGTTGCGGAGGACCTCACTAATTAGCTGAGGCTGGCCCTGAACCCGGATCCTCCTGTCTCCGCCTCCCAAGTACTGGGATTACAAGCGTGTGCCACCACGCCCGGCCTTATTCTTTATTTTGAAACAGGGTCTCACTAAGTTGCGGAAAGCCTCACAAGTTGCTCAGGCTGGCTGGGAACCTGCAATCTTCCTGTCTCAGCCTCCCAAGTACTGGGATTATAGCGTGCACCATCACGCCCGGCTAAAATCACATCTTTTCATAGTTTAAATAAGTGGGCCTTTGTGTGTAGTTAATGCATTTTCTTCCGTTATAAAGGAAATAGAGCAAAGCAAACATGAGCCCAACTCATGAGAGATAAAACTTTGGGATGATGAGAATTCACTCTCTGATATTCCCGGATGTGTAAGGCTAGCTCGGGTTCCTGTGAGTGCCTCAACCGACTGAAGGGGATGCTGATGAAGAAAACATTTCATCTAGTAATTCAGATGTCAGATTTTTTATTGATTTTCAATTAAATTTTGGGTTCTTTTCTTACACCTCCCTCTCCCCCCTTTAAATGTCCTTAATTCAGAGAGCTCATGTTCTCTGAATGTCTTAAATGGTTTTGTGTTAATGAATTGGGCCCCAGGCTTGCTGGTAGTCAGAGGAGGCTTGATAGGGGAAGCAGGTCTATCTTTGCCATTGCGGTAAAGCCTCTGCCTTCTTTTTTTGCGGTACTGGGGATTGAACCCAGTGGCATTCTACCTTCCAGCTACACCCTCAGCCCTAGTTTTTGAAATAGGGTTTCACTAAGTTGTGGAGGGCCCACTAAGTAGTTGAGGCTGGCCGCGAACCTGCGATCCTCCTGTCTCAGCCTCCCAAGTACTGGGATTACAAGCGTGCATCACCACGCCCAACCCCAAAGCCCCTGCCTTCTAATCGAACCAGATAACTACTTTTGGCTGATATTGGGAACATCTGTGTGATGTCACCATCTCTGTGGCTTTACAGTGTGAGCTAATCCAGGTCATCTTGTTAAAATGCAGGCTGTGATTCAGCAGGTCTGAAATGGGCCCTGAAAATGTGCATTTCTCAGAAGCTCCTAGGTGATGCTGATGCTGCTAGTCACAGGCCTCACGTCAAAAATAGCCAGGGATGCCAGGTGTGGTTGTGCATGCCTGTACATGGGAGGCTGAGACTAGAGGATCACAGGTTTGAGTCCTGTCTCAGCAACTTAGTGAGGCTTCAGCAATTTAGTGAGACTCTGTTTCAAAATAAAAAATAAAATAGGGCTAGGAGCATAGCTCAGAGGTAGAACACCCCTGGGTGTAATCCCCAGTATCACCAAAAAAAAAAAACAAAAAAAACAAATGAACTAAGACTAATCAGCCCACATCCAGGGGAAAGTGTGTGTAGCAGGGCTCCACTGGGCTCAGTAATAGCACTTGGGCTTTCCCTTCACTTCTCTCTTTTCTTCTGCCTAGTCTTTTTGGTTGTAGGACCACTTGGTAAAGCTGAGGTAGGCAAGGATATTTGTATGCTTATGACACTGCAAATGTTTGTTTTCCAGTTAATTTTTACAGTTATAGTATATGCACATAATATTATTACAACTGTTACTCTTGCACTTTTGTGTTCATTGTTATATCTCCAACCAGGAGAATTTGCCGGGTCGGAATTACACATTTTGGCAATGGTTTGACGGTGTGATGGAAGTGTTAAAAAAACATCTCAAGCCTCATTGGAATGATGGGTAAGAACCAACCTTCCTTCCTTCTTTTCTTTCTTTTTTTTTTTTTTTTGCGGTACCATGAAGTTGCGGAGGGCCTCACTAGGTAGAGAGAGAAAGAGAGACAGGGAGGGAGAGAGAAAGAGAGAGAGAGCTGAGACTGGCCTTGAACCCGGATCCTCCAGTCTCCGCCTCCCAAAGTACTGGGATTACAAGCGTGCGCCACCACACCCGGCTCCTTCCTTCTTTTCTGAGATGGGGATCTTGCTATGTTACCCAGGCTGGTCTTGAACTCATAAGCTCAAGTAATCCTCCTGCCTCAGCCTGAATAACGGGGACTACAGGCACAGGCCAACACTTCTGGCTAGAATCGTCATTTCTTAAGTCAGCAGTGGAGTATGAAAGTTTTCCTTCTAGCATTAACATATCACCCTCTGCTTCTGTTCCTCCGGCCATTGTGATCCAGAGCCATTTTGGGTTTTGTGAACAAGCAACAGGCCCATGACCTCCTCATTAACAAGCCAGATGGGACCTTCCTGTTGAGATTCAGTGACTCAGAAATTGGTGGCATCACCATTGCTTGGAAGTTTGATTCTCGTGAGTGTCCTGCCCTTTTAAAGACATATCTTGGCTTTTTGTCCAAAGTTAGATGCTTTTGTTGCAAAATTATTTCAACAATTTATTGAGTACTTATTATTTGTTGGGGCCAGTGCTAATTATAGGAAACACAGCCATATAATCATGACACAGCTGCTCATAATACTGCAGCCCATGAAAAATCTTATTTTGGGAAACACAAAAGTATAACCATGCAGTACAGTAGTCTGCAAAATCCCAGCTGCTTCCCTTTTGAAATGTTTGCCTTATTATTACTCAACCTGGAGCTTCTTTCAGTGAAAAATTACTCTGATGAATTTGAGTCCTCAGAGCAGTAATAATGCACTATTTCAATTGTTCCCTTTTCCTAATAAACATAAGGATATTGCTGTGGACCATTTCCACCAAGAATGCTAGTTCTTTCCTCTGACCCTCAACATAAGAGCAGTTTGCTAGTTGTTTTTTTGTGGCTTAAAATTTTTAGTAGCTCTTATGCTTTCTTTGGCTATGGGCATGCTTCCTCACTCAAATACCTGTACACAGAGAATCAGGGATTGGGGTCAGTAAGAATGCTTGAACTTGAACCAACCTGAGATCATTTGATCACAGGGAAGTGATATATGCATTACCAGCTTATCTACCTGGGGCTTTTAAAAGCTACTTTATCTACAACCTGAGGTTATTTTAAAATGGAGATTTCTGTTGACCAATTTTAATGAAGAACTTGAATTTGTACTATATTTGAGCTTTAAGATTTTTGTGTTCAGAAATCATGGTTAGAATATGATTATTCTGTTTATTGATCTAGAGGAAAGAATGTTTTGGAATCTGATGCCTTTTACCACCAGAGACTTCTCCATCCGGTCTCTGGCTGACCGCTTGGGGGACTTGAATTACCTTATATACGTGTTTCCTGACCGGCCGAAAGATGAAGTGTACTCCAAATATTACACACCAGTTCCATGCGAGCCTGCCACTGGTAACAATGTTCGCATTCTGATTATATTTTGTTGTGATGTTGGTTTGGTTTGGTTTGGTTTGGTGTGTGTGTGTGTGTGTGTGTGTGTGTGTGTGTGTGTGTCACTGCTGTTAGAAAATATCCAGGGCAGATGTGAGCCCCTTGCCAGATTTGTCAGTCACACAGAAAATACATCTGCCAACCCAGAGGGAACAAAAATGCATTTAATACAAGCTTAGATCAAATTACATTGGAAAGCCGGGCGTGGTGGTGCGCGCTTGTAATCCCAGTACTTGGGAAGCTGAGACCTGAGAATCCAGGTTCAAGGCCAGCCTCAGCTTCTTAGTGAGTCCCTCCTCAGCTTAATGAGACCCTGTTTCAAAATAAAGAATAAAAAATAGGGCTGGGGGTATAGCTCGGAAGTAGAATGCTCCTGGGTTCAATCCCAGTACCACAAAGACAAAAATTAAATTGGAAAGGTAACGTTTTATTTTTCAAAACAGAGATGATTTTGTTGTTTTCTGAGTCTGTATGTGTTCCATATTTATTGTAGAATTTTCAGGAAACATAAAAGCATCAGAAAGAAAACAGACATCACACATCTCTCGTCTAGAGATTAGCTTCTGTGAACAGTTGAGTGACTATCCCACTTTTCAGATTTATCGTCTTCCTTCATTTATTCCAACTCCAGATGCTCATCACATACTTTTTTATTTTTCAGTACTGGGGATTGAACCCAGGGGCATTCTACCTCCGAGCTACACCCCCAGCCCTATATTTTATTCTTTATTTTGAAATGGGGTCTCGCTAAGTTGTGGAGGGCCTCACTAAGTAGCTGAGGCTGGCTGCGAACCCAGATCCTCCTGTCTCAGCCTCCCAAGTACTGGGATTATAAGCATGCACCACCACACCCAACTCATCACATACTTTTTGTGTAGAGGCTACAATCTAGTTGGAGAAGACAATAAGCAAGTTAACAAATATATTTATTTAGCGATGGGTGCTCAGAAGAAAACTAAAGTAAGGTGCAGGGGTGGAGAAGTGCCAGGGAGGAGGGTGGGCCCCATTTCACCAGGGTGGGCGGGGAGATTTCTGAGGAAGTGATATTTGAATAGATCTGAACAGAGTGAGGAAACTGGCCACAGGAAGCTCTAGAGCAAGAACATCCCAGGCTGAGAGCGAGTACAGGTCCTGAAGTGGAATGAGCTTGGAGTGTCTGACAAGCCCAAGAAGGGCCTGGAGGCCACAGGGAGCAGGGATCTGGCTGACAGAGGCCACGGTCTGGGCTCCTTGACCGTGGAGGCCAAGGTGAAAGGTTTGGGTTTGGGTCAGACCATATGTAATCTTTGTCCCTTGAATTTTTATCCTTACTTAAAAAAAATCCTAGGCAGCCAGGCAAAGTGGCACACACTTATAATCCCAGTACTTGGGAGACTGAGATGGGAGGATCAACGGGTTTGAAGCCAGTACATTTAACAAGACCCTGTTTCAAAATAAAAAATAAAAATACTGGGGGTGTAGCTCAGTAGAAGAATACCCCTGGAAGCGGGGCCTTACTAGCCAGGTGTGGTGGCGCACGCTTGTAATCCCAGTACTTGGGAGGCTGAGACCAGAGGATCTGGGTTCACGGCCAGCCTCAGCTACTTAGTGAGGCCTCTGCAACTTAGTGAGACCCTGTTTCAAAATAAAGAATAAAAAATAGGGCTGGGAGTGTAGCCCAGAGGTAGAATGCCCCTAGGTTCAATCCCCAGTACTGCCAAAAAAAAACAAAAAAAACACCACCACCATCCCTGGGTTCAATTCCCAGTCCCACACACACAAACAAAAGATAAACTCCTAAAGCAGAATTAATGACAATAGGGTATAAACTTTTTAATCATGGGGGGAGGGGTACTAAGGATTGAGCCTTGGGGCAATCTACCTCCGAGCTACACCCCCAGCATTATTTTTTATTTTTATTTTGAAACAGGGTCTCGCTAGGTTGCTGAGAGTCTCACTAGGTTGCTGAGGCTGTTCTGGAACCTGCAATCCTCCTGTCTCAGCCTCCCAAGTACTGGGATTACAGGTGTGTACCACCACACCTGGCTTATTGTGCTTTTAACATTTAAATTTTTTATTTTGCTGAAGTGCAAAGACTTGTCATTTCTATAGAAGCCCAATCTATAAAACAGTTTTCTTTACAGGTGTGTGTGTGTGTGTGTGTGTGTGTGTGTGGTGCTGGGGATGGAATTCAGGGCCTCACACATTCTAAGCTCATGCTCTACCACTGAGCTACACCCCAGCCTAAATCTGTCTTGTATTATGCCTTCTTCCCCTAAGATGATGTTTACCGTTCTGGACCAGGGGCAGGGGGAATAAACCAAAGTATGTTTATGAGGTATTTTGGATTATCTATATCACTGCTTCTTTTTAGTTAGCACAGCTAATCTAGACTTTAAAATCCTATTTCATGCAGCCTTTGTTTTTGTTTCTGTGGCACTAGGGATTGAACCCAGGCACCCTTTGCCACTGAGAAGCCCTTCTTATTTTTCTTTTTGAGACAGGGTCTGGCTAAGTTGCCCAGGCTGGCCTCAAACTTGGAATCAGCCTCTCGAGTAGCTGAAATTACAGGTGTGCCCCACTGTACCCAACCTTTCTTTGTTTTGTTTTTTATCTTTTCTGCCAATCTATCAAATTCTCTGTAGTTTATAAAGCACAAAGTGCATGAGGTGTTGTGAAAAGGTAGCAGGTGACATTTGAAGCCCAAGAAGCAGCAGGTTAGGATAACAAGCAGTGTATAAACATGTGACATTTCACTCTCTTGGCCTGTGTAGCTGACAAGTTCTTCTTTCTGTTGACCAGCGTGACTCCCCTTGACTAATAAGGGTTCAGGTTGTACTATTTCCTGCAATCACGTACCTGGGAAACAAGACTTCATTCACCCACATCAGACTGTCACACTCGTACCACCTACTTAACTGGATTTCCATAATCAGCTTCTTAAAAGTGTAACTACATACTTAGGAGGCTGAGATTAGAAGGATCGCAGGTTCAAGACCAGCCTCAGCAACTTAGCAAGATCCTCAGCAACTCAGTGAGACCCTGTTTCAAAATTTTAAAAAAGGCTAGAGGTATAGCCTAGAGGTAGAACACCCTGGGTTCAATTCCCAGTAACACACCACATACACACACACACACACACACACACACACACACAATATATATATATATCAGTCACATTTAGGTTTGTCCCCAGTCCATCATGTCCCCATGGGGATTCTGCAGAGTGAGGGACACAGCATCAGGTGTTTTCAAACAACTTCCACACGACAACTCTCACTGGACGAGTCAGCAAGTCACCCCCCAATGCAGAAACCACAGGCTGTGAACAAGCAGGCGGGTGAAAAAGCATCACAGTCACCCTGGAGGACACCTGGACTGTCAGTTTTAATGTTGAGCTTCTCCTCCACTAGATCTCCTAACAGAGAGAGAGACATGTGAAGTGTTTGTGTCATGTCCTAAGGTAAAATCAGGTGGCTGTGTCTTGTCCTAAGAAAAGATGTGATTCTTAAGGAAGATACTTTTTTATTTCATTTGAGAACTTTGGTTCTCACCACCGTCTCCCCTTGGCAGCTAAAGCAGTCGATGGATACGTGAAGCCACAGATCAAGCAAGTGGTCCCTGAGTAAGTGTCCAGGGCCAACTCTGGGGCTCCCGCTACCTCTTTCTCCCCTCAACACCTAACACTGCCACCCCTCCCATGCCTGGGCCAGCGTCCCTGATCCCTTGGGAAGCCTGGCTTGGTCATGCTCTGGCCAGCACCCAAGGCCCCACTCCTCCAACCAGAGCCCCGGGGTCCAGTGGGCCACTTTGTCCTTCGACACCCCCAAAAGACATAAAGATGCCCCCAGAGCCCCTCCCTGAGTCAGCCGCCACCGGCCTCCCTGGGAGCTCAGACTGTTCTGCTTCCTCCTGCAGGTTTGTGAGCGCATCTGCAGACGCTGGGGCCAGCGCCACATACATGGACCAGGCCCCCTCCCCAGCCGTGTGCCCCCAGGCCCCTTACAACATGTACCCACAGAAGTAGGTGGTGTTCTCGTGGGGTCCATGGGGGAGGACCTGGGGCCCTGGCCTCATGCTGGACCCCTAGAGGGCTGGTGGGCAAAGGAACCCAGAGCTCCACTAGGACTGAGGCCAGCAGCCTAGGCCCAGGCTCTGGCCTATAGGAGAGAGATTCAACCAAAAAATACCAGCAGTTTAGAGTGGGGTTGGGCAAATAGCATCTGCTCCCTTTTCTGAAAATGGAGATTTTTCTTGCTGTGTATAAGGACCGGGTGGGGTTTGGATGTGTGTGGACAGCCAGCATTGGGGTGGCTGGGGTGGGTATTGGGGTCTGAGTCTGTGTGTAGAGCTGGCTGCCAAAGGATGCTCCTTCCCGGTATCAGATCAGTAGCTCTTTTCAGTGAGGCCCTGGGACTCAAGGCAGTCTCTGACAACCTTTCCCCTCCCTTCATCTCTTGTCTTTTCCCCCCAAGCCCGGATGCTGTCCTGGACACTGATGGGGACTTCGACCTGGAGGACACGATGGACGTGGCGCGGCGTGTGGAGGAGCTCCTCGGCCGGCCCATGGACAGTCAGTGGATCCCTCATGCGCAGTCATGACCAGCCCTTCTGCCTCCAGTGTCTGCATCCTCGCCAGAGGAATTACTCTTGTGGATGTTTTAATTCCATGAACCGCTTCTCCTTGGATACAATACTCATAATGTGAAGTGTTAATACTAGTTGTGACTTTAGTGTCTCTGTGCATGGTGGCACCAGTGAAGGGAGTGAGTGTGTGTGTGTGCGCGCGTGTGCATGTGAGTTTGCACGTCGTGGTGTTTCTGCCCCTTGCCCTCCAGAGTCTCAGCTAAGCACCTGCACCACAGACAGAAGCCGTGCTTGTTTTCACCTTGTGCAAAAAAGCAGTTAGTTCCACGAACCTGGAACCTGGCCATGTGTCTTAAGGGTGACTGGACTTTGACATGTGACTGTTTTGAGTAAGAGAAGGACAAAGGGAGGAACCCGTACCTCCTCTCCGGGGAGTCCTTGTCACTCTGCCAGGCAATTGATATATCACCATTGTTGTCTGTTTTTGTCTTCTGCAAAGTGGAGAACTGCCTTTAGACAAAGAAAGCCAGTCCTCCCTCCTCCCCTCTCTGCCCTGTGTCCTGGGTAGGGATGGAAAAAGGGCACACTGAAGAACGCTGGGGTCTCAGGATGGGTGGTGGCTTTTTACGTAACACTTAACCCGTCTTAACATTCTCTCTTTGTCCTTCTCTTCCCTCCTCTCTTCCTCCCCTTTCTCTGTCTCTGTCTCTGTCTGGAATTGCCACTCAGTTCTTAAAGTTTGAAAGAATAGGGGGAAGGAAGGAGGGTCATATAACCGAGGGCTCGCAGCGTGATGTCCTCTGTGCTCCAGCCAGAGTGGCCTGGCGTGCCCAGCCCCGGCTTCCAGGCCCTGGAAGGCTGCTTGTTACCAGGTTCCTTCCCCTGTGCTGGAGTCCCCTCTGAGGCTTTCTAAAGGCTTAGTTTGGATAATGACTTTTTGCAAATGTTCAATGGTGTTTTTGTTTGGAATTGGGTCTTTTTTTTGTTTTCCCCTTCCTACCCTAATTTGACATCAAAATTCTCCGTCCTTCCTGCAGCAGGTCCTGGGCCATTATGCCCAGGTTGCCTCTTCCCTTCACTGTCACACACCATGTCTTGAGGTGGAGGCGATAGAGTGTGGCCTGAACCTGGGGCCAGCTTGTTGGGCAAGTAGTCACTGGCTGCAGGGTGCTGGGTGTCAGACATTGGCAGTTGGGGAAATGCAATCAATCAGCAGGTTTGCAGGGAAGGTTGGTAAGCTGTAGAAACAAAACAAAACAAAAGCCTCATCATGCTTTTGTTCCAGTTTCCTCTGTAGGTTACAGCAGAAGGAAGGAAGGAAGGGGCTGTGGCAGGCAGGTAGGAAGAGGGGTGAGCACATAGAGCTTATGGGGAGGCCCCCAAGGCCCCTGGCCCCTCCAAAAGAAGGGCAGGACCATGCCCAGGAGAGGATGGCCCTAAAACCTTATTTTTATACATGTGAGTAAATAAACAGATATTTTTTTTACAAAAATAACTTCTGAATTTATCAGTGTTTTGCTGTTAAAGGAAAATACTGCTCTGTAGTAAATTATTTATTGGAAGATGACTTTTTAAAAGCTGCTGTTTGCCTTGGCTTGGTTTCATACACTGATTTATTTTTCTATGCCAGGCAGGAGACTTTCTGCCTCAGGAGCAGGCTGGCCCCTCCATGGAGACCAGCGAGGATGGAGCCGGCTAAGCCCCGCCCTCCCCTCAAGATTTGATTCAGTTGCCACAGTGAGGGTGGGCGTGTTGGGGAAGGTTGGAAACGAAAGCTCAACCCTCCTCAAAGGCCCTCCCCTGCCTGTTACTCAGATGCGTAGCAGCCGGCGCCTGCCTCTCAGTGGCGGCTTCTTTGTCCCAGCCACCCTGGCAGGGACACGGGGCTTGACTCGCCTTCAGATTAGTGGTGGACACAGCCCCAGGGCCCGCGGAGGGCAGAGCAGCTGGGGCTGTCCGGGCAGTCCTGGGCAGCCCCGAGCTCACTGCACAATGGGGGGTTGGGTTGGGGTCCAGGAGGAAGGGTGGCCTCCACACAGTTGCTGAGCTGTCCTCAATTTTAGCGAGGCTGTGCCTAGAGATGGGGGAGATTTTCAACTGAAAGTTGTGCTTGCTATCTGCATTCTGTCTTCTCTCTTCACCCTGTTCCTGCAACCACAAGAAGAGGCGACAGTGGTGAGTCTGGACGCCTGCCTCTCACCCGCTCCCAGACACATGTGGCAGTCCTCCGGGTATCACCTCAGCGTGCAGTGCGGGGCTTCGCACGGGGAGGAGGGAGACTCAACGTGGCTATCACTTCAAATGAAAGTATACTTTTTATAATTTTTCTTTTTAAAACTTTGTGAATTATTTCAGATACATATTTTAGTGTCAAGGCAGATTAGTATATAACCACCAAAAGAAAGTATTGTGTACAATTTGGGGCAGTCACAAAATTGTGTATTTTATGTTACAATAAAGACTTCCTCTGAAGGCACAATATCGAGTCCTGATTTTATTTCTTTCCATCGCGTGACAAGGGAGGGTGACTTTAATAGGAAAACATTTTAAGTCATCAGTGTGACCCTGAAAAAGGGAACTAGTTGGGAGTTGGCCTTAGAGGGTGTGTCATCAGTTCTGGTGGCCCATAGGGGCATCTTTACCTTCCTGCTCATGTGATATTTGGAAAATTAGAACGATGGTCTTCATCTCCTGGCCTCCTCACACACTTCCTGTCAGAAAGCCCATCCTTCAAGCTCAGCATGTTTTAGATGCCTCCCCCGAGCCCAGCTCTGTGCGTGGGAAGGAGAGAGTTCTAGCCCTGAATAGGCTGGCATTGAAGGAACCTGTTATGATTGGATGTTAGCCAGGTGTGGTGGCACATGCCTGTAATCCTAGTACTTGGGAGGCTGAGACAGGAGGATCACAGGTTTGAGGCCAGCCTCAGCCACTTAGCGAGGCCCTTTGCAACTTAGTGAGACCCTGTTTCCAAATAACAAATAAAATAGGGGTGGGTGTAGCTCAGAGGTAGAATGCCCCTGGGTTCAAGCCCCAGAGTGACACACACAGGAAAAAAAAAAAGAGAGGATATTAGTTTATGCCATACCAAAAGTATCCCAAAGTCATTAACTGTAAAAGAACATGGAGGAAGTACCTTGGACAGTCTGAGCTGATTCTTTTTATTTTTGGTAGTGGGGATTGAACCCAGGCACATTCTACCTTTGAGCTACACCCTGGCCCTGTTTTACTTTTTTATTTTGAAACAGGGTCTCGCTAAGTTGCCGAATCTGGCCTTAAAGGCTTGATACTCCTGTCTCAGCCTCCCAAGTCCTGGGATTACAGGCATGTGCCACCACGCCCCGCCCGGAATAAATCTTAAAGGACAAATAGGAGTTAAGAAAAGGAGAAGGCATTCAGCCAGAAGGACTAGCACAAAGAAAGGCCTAGAGATGGAGGGAAACATGGCAAGGCTGGGGTTTAAAGGCTACTGTGTGTGAAGTTCTGACACTTTAGTGCGCATCAGGATCTCCTGGAGGCCTTGGTGAAGGGCAAGTTGCTGGACTCCACCCACCCCTGAGTTTCTGAATCAGTAGGTCTGGTATGGAGCCTGAGAATTTGCATGGCTAACAGTTCCCAGGAGCTGCTGGCTCAGGGACAGTACTGAGACTGTGGTAGGGATGAGGCTAAAGGCAGGCAGGGGAAAGGCCATAGGGGCTTCCATGCCAGGCTGAGTTAAACATCACCTCAGGAAGTTGGAATTATCAGATTTTCATTTTAAGAAACACTATTGAGGCCAGACGTGGTGGCGCACACCTGTAATCCCAGTACTTGGGAGGCTGAGACAGGAGGATCGAAGGTTTGAGGCCAGCCTCAGTAATTTAGTGAGGCCCTCCGCAATTTAGTGAGACCCTGTTTCAAAACAAAGAATTAAAAAAGGGCTGGGGATGTAGCTCAGAGGTAGAATGCCCCTGGGTTCAATCCCCAGTACTGCAAAAAAAAAAAAAAAAAAAAAAAAAAAAA
>PVJS01043624.1:0-16995 GCA_004027185.1 Glis glis | reverse complement strand
CACACACACACACACACACACACACGTTATTCTTATTGATCCACCACTTTCCCAGGAATCTTTGTCCTTCAGGACCAAATATAAAGATGGTTCATGAAGATGAAAGGTGTGATTGCCATGTGTTGTGACCATCTTCTTGTGGAAGTGTCAATTTCCAGCATGCCTACTCTAAAAATATATCAGTCAGAATCCTACTCCATGCTTAGTGAAATAACATTCTTTTATATTATACTACATCATCACTACATGGGAAAGAAGTATTTCTACTCATCCTTGTCCCTAGAAATAGCTCAGTAAGAGAATTATTTACTCCAGTCTCTTTCTATAACTAGATACATCTTATAGCTCTCAGAAAGTAAATATCAGATGGTAGGAAGAAAATAGTGGTGATCTGGTACATTTTGAGAAGTAAAGCATCCTTTCTTATGAGATATTTCTAAGACTAAGCCCAAGAAATGCAACCATAAAGAAATCTTAATAAAATTTTACTTTCATCATAAAATATCCTAAACCAATTTAAAGAGTAAATAATGAATCAAGGCATATTTCATCATATATGCAAATAAAATGCTGTCATGAATGAAAATGTTTGTGAATTAAAAATACAGGAAAATCAGAAATGCACAGTTGGGGTAATTAGTAGGACACAAAGACAAATCCATAAGAAGAAACATAAGGACACATGTAAAAAGCTATTCTATATGCTATAATTAGTAAGCATATTTTACTAAATATAGAAAACATGTAAATCCAAAGAACAAGGAATTTCTGCTGCGTGTGATGGCATACACCTGTAATCCCAGTATTTGGGAGGCTGAGCAGGAGGATCACAGATTTGAGGACAACCTTAGTAACTAAGAAAGACTCTCAACAACTTAGTGAGGCAGGAGCCCAGCTATGTCCTTGAAGATACTCTTGACTAGAAGCCTAGGAGCAAGACAAAAGAATAAAGCATTTTTCACAGCCCCCTTCAGAGGTGAACAAGCAGAGCCTTCCCAGGCAGCCCGAGAGATAAGGCACAGAACTGCTAGAAAAAGAGAGAAACAATGTATAGACTAATTGCTGTTCTGCTTCTACGTCTTGTTTACACTAGGTAAAATAAGTCTCCCGCTTACCCCCTCCCCTCTGAAAATCAGGTGACCGAATGTATAAAAGAACTTGTATGTTCTGAGTTTGGGGTTAAGACCCAGAGCTTTCCTTACTGAGCCACACCAGTGAATATAGTAACCTGCTATCCAACTCTAGCCACTGTCTCTTGTAGCCGCCTGCAATATTTTGGCGAGCCAGCCAGGAGGCAGTTTTGGCTGGTCTGGCCCAGAGATGGGACCCAGAGCGTTTTGCCTCCTTCAGTCTGTTTCTTGGGGTCAGCCTTCCCCGGTGCTGATGTCAGTCCGCTGAGCATGCTGGAGGCCTTTTTGCCACCATGTGGGAGGCTTCTTCCAGAGGAAGTCGTCTCCGGGGCTAAAAGCTGCGGATGGTGTGTAGGCTGGAGATGATGAGGGTTTAAGCCAGCGCTGACATCTGAATCATGGAAGGCCACCCCAGGGCTCAGTCTGGTCCCACTATCAAATAACAGAAGAGGGGGGCTGATCACCCCCTTTTGGGAATTCTCCAAGTAGTGTCTAAGGGACACAAAACTGGAATTCATCAGGTTTCAGGTCAGGTGTGTGTGAATGACAAGTGTGTGTGTGTGACTGACACAGACACCAAGGTCAAACTCAGTCTCCAGGTAGAAATGGAAAAAAAAAACTGAATACAGTAAGTCATAACAACCTTGGCTATCTGGGTAAGTTCCCCTTGAAGGCGTGTACCCCACAGCCCATTGATGCCTCACATCTAGCCCCCTTTTATGGTGGCGGGGCATTCAATTGGTTCCCTTTGTGGGAACTTCTGTGGCTCTTCTCGTGCTGAAGTCACAGTTAAATGGAAACCAGGAAATTTCATCTGGGGGACTTGCCTCATCTGTAAACATGGGTTCTTGTCCTACTGGATTATCTGTCGTCTGAGATCCCCATCCATCTGTCTGTGGGCCCATCTGATTGACTGTCTATATATGTATCTATCTGTATCTCTTTTCCCTTTGTGAAATGCCAGTGCTGTGTCCCTCCCAGCTCCCACAGGATCTTCTTGAGGGTTTCAGCTAAATGTATTGCTTACGATTGTAAGGGTAAAAGTAAAAACAAAAATCAAAAGGCTAAACAAATCACAATGGGTTTAAGAAAATTGCAAATGATTTGTAAAGAATATGACATATAAAAGAAAATTTATGTATGTAATAAGGTTGATTATCATTAAGAGAAATTATTTAAACAGTTTTCTAAAAGTCGCATTTAATGCTTTGAGTCTATGTTTAAAACAATTATGTTTTCTTAAGACATTAATTTGCTCTTGATAAAAGTTTTCAAAAACTAGCCTAGAGAGCAAAACTTAGGCATTTTATTAAGATAATTTACTGTTCTTCATATTTAAAATAATAAGGTTTTCTGCTCTTTGTGACATTTATAAAATTTATTTAAGAAAAAAGGTTTAATGTTTTATCAAGATAATCTCTTATGAGCCAAGTGTGGTAGCACATGCTTATAATCCCAGTACTTGGGAGGCTGAGACAGGAGGATTGCAGGTTGGCAGCCAGCCTCAGCTACTTAGTGAGGCCCTCTGCAACCCAGTGAGATGGTATTTCAAAATAAAGAATAAAAAATAGGGCTGGGGATGTAACTTGAAGGTAGTATGCCCCTGGTTTCAATCCCCAGTACCGCAAAAAAAAAAAAGATAATCTCTTGATCTCTTGTGTTTATTAAGCCTTTGAGTACTTAGTAAATTGCATTTTAGCAAAGTCAGGGTTTAAATATCTGTGTTTTACAGCCTGTTAAATAAAAGATGTTACAGGGTTAAAGGTCCTAAAGTTATTTTGCACCATTTCAGTCCTTGCTTATCTGCTTGGTAAATATTCAAACAAAGAGCACAAATGGAAAATACAGGAGATTTATCTAAAAGTAAATAAATAAAGACAACTTATAAAAAAGGCTATAAGGAGGGGTCACATTCCAGGAAAAGAAGGCATCTGAGATAGGCCATTCCCAAAAATATGAAGGTGACCTAGGACAATAAGGTTACACTCCAGAGAGAGGTTCTGGAGCAATCTCTTTCTAAAAAAGAAAAATGGCATAAAGCGTTTCAAGTGTTAAGTCTTGCAGTCCCTTTGGACACCTTCTTTATAAACATTACATTTGTGTGCTTGACTGCCCCTTTCATGTTGCAGCTTAGTGACCCTGTGTTGTTTCTCTCACCCCCTTTTCCACAATGGAAGTAGGGGGGGGATCAAAATAATCAGGGACCTGTAGGTAGACTTCTGGTCTCTTCCACCTGACCCCATCTGCTAATGTTTAGCTAGCTACCTAACAAAAATAGATAAGCAACTGTTACTTTGGGTTACTATATATATTTGACACCTTATATATCTGTCACTATAGAAATGAGACTATAGAAGTGACAGATATATGCTGTGTATCTGTGGTTTATCTGGCTGTTTCATAGGAGCTTGTAAAGTTATGGGTTTTGTATACATGCAAGATAACCAATGAGTGATCTCTTTATACAATGTGCATTGTATCTGATGTTTAGTACCATTCAAAAATCCCTGTCTTTGAGATCTGATTTACATCTGTTTGCTTTAACTAAATGTTTTGTTGTTGTATAAAAGAGACGCAATTGTCTATCAAATAATAAGCCTATTTCTGATCAGTAACACTGTTCTCTAAACTTGTAAAAGGTCTAGAGCTATTCTTTGATTTTATCAATGCTATTAACCTACATAGACTAGTAATTATAGTTATCTTACTGAGCCATAAATTCCAAATTTCACTCCAATAGTAAAGGTTAAATTATATATAAAACTCCTATGTAACTGTTATGTTAATTATTACTGGCTCCTTTGTAAGTTAAATATATTTATGTTTCCTAAGTATCTCCTAAAACACAAACCACACCAAGTGATCCTAATCTGCAGCCAAAGTTGTAAGCCACTAATATAATTAAGCTGCCTCGTCCCACACTCTGATACAATTAGGATCAAGTCACAGGCAGTCCAGGACACGCAGACCAGTTTTCCCCTCCATGGTCACAAGATCTGATCCCCCAGATCTTAGTCACCAAAAGGCAGGACTCTAGTCGTCAGGAAATCAGAGGCAGCAACCAGGTGAAGACCAACTACTGCCCATTTTGAAAAGTCCCCCAGAAGAACCAGACACGCCACCACCATATGTCTTCCAAACACACAGTCCTACCTGGCCTGATTGTCGCCAGCTTCTCCTGACTCTTCTTAACACTAAAAAAAGGTGACAAGCCCTAAAACCCCAGGCTTATGCTCAAGAATGCCTGCCAGCAACAGACCCACAATGGAACCCAAATGATCCCAGAGACGTGGAAAAACTGGAGGCATACCGAGAAGCCCTCTTGCAGGGACTTCGAGGGGGTGCACCAAGACCACCAACACTGCCTGATGATGGCCTGATGAGAGCCCCCGTGCTCTTTATGAGTGGTTCTGTAAAGCTTATGGCACCTTTACTCTATTTGACCCTGAAACACCCCAAAACCAATGAACGGCGAACACTGCCTTCATCAGCCAGAGTGCTAGTGACATCTGCTGCAAACTACAGAAGCTGGAAGGATTTGCAGGAATGAATGCTCCCCAACTCTTTGAGGTAACAAACAAGGCTTTCATTAACCATGATATTGAAGAAAAACAAGAAGCATATCAGAAAATGTGATGAAAAGCTGACCTCATCACGGCAGCATGGAGTGCAGCACTCCAGGACAAGCCAAACCAGAAACCAACAGGCCAAGGGCCCCCTCACCCCCGATGCTCAGGGCCACCCAAAAGAAAGAGGGCGCCTCTCTGCTGTGACCAATGTGCATTCTGCAAGGAAATTGGGCACTGGAAGAATGAATACCCTAAGAGAGGTCGAGGGCCCCATGAGGAGTCATCAGGCCTCTCCCCAGCTCCTCTTTGGACAGTCAGACAGGCTAGTTTGTTTGATGATTGAAGGGGACTGGGCCCTGAAGCCCCCGATGGGCCCATGGTCCAAATGACAGTGCGGGGACACAATCTCCAGTTCCTTGCTGACACTGGGGCAGAACATTCAGTGGTAACCAGTCCAATAGTCCCCCTCACTGACCAACATGTTGACATAATTGGAGCAACAGGAAAAGCCTCCCAGCAGACATTTTTTACCCCCCACAAATACATCCTAGGGGCAAGAAAAGTTATTAACCAATTCTTATATATGCCAGACTGTCCAGCTTCACTGCTGGGTTGGGACCTGCTCAGCAAACTCAGAGCAACCGTCACCTTTTCAGATGAGGATAAAATAAAGTTGTCAGTGCCAACCTCACAGCTAATTTGCTTCCTGCAAATGCCCCAAGAAGAAGAGTGGAGACTGAGGGGCAAGAAGGGGATTCCATCAGCCCCAAGGTTGCAGCCTGGTGGCCCATTTATGGGCCAAAGACAAGCCACCTGGAATGGCCAAGTTCTAGGCACCACTAGTTATTGAACTTTGGCTTCATGCCTGACCAGTGTGACTATGGTAGTACCCAATCACCCAGCTGGCCCTGGAGGGAATCCAGTCTCACTTGAAGAGACTTCAACCACATGATATTATCACATCATGCCAGTCCCAGTGGATCTTTTGCCAGTCAAAAAGCTGGGAACCCAGGGCTACCAGCCAGTACAGGACTTATAGATCATCAACCAAACCATAGTCACCCTATATCCCACAGTGCCTAACCCATATACTCCCTTAAGTTTGCTCCTGGTCACTGCAATCTAGTTCACATGGCTGGACCTAAAAGATGTCTTCTTCAGTATCCATCTGGCTCCTATGAGCCAAGAACTGTTCACCTTTGAATGGGAGGACCCAAAAACTGGAACCCAAAACCAGTTCACCTGGACCTGATTGCCCCAAGGATTTAAAAACTCCCTCCACCATTTTTGGAAAAGCCCTGGCCCATGACTTCACTTCTACCAAGAGAATAGAGTATTCTCCCTGTTCTCCCTATGGTTCTGACTGAAAGTAATCTCAAAAATTGAGAACTTCTCGTTAAGGATGTTGAGAAGTCTCAAAAGGGGGGATGAGGCAGGAGCCTGACTAGGTCCTTGAAGCTATTATGAGGCAAGAGTCTGGCTATGTCCTTGAAGCTACTCTTGGCTAGAAGCCTAGGAATGAGAAAAAGAATAAAGCATTCTTCACAGGCCCCCTTAGATGTTAACAAGAAGAGACTTCCCAGGAAGCCCATGAGATAAGGCATAGAACTGCTAGAAAAAGAGAGAAACAATGTAGAGAATAATTGCTGTTCTGCTTCTGCATCTTGCTTATGCTAGGTAAAACAAGTCTCACACTTACCCCTCCCCTCTGAAAATTAGGTAACAGGATGTATAAAAGAACTTGCATGTTCTGAGTTTGGGGGTCAGACCCTGAGTTTTGCTTATTGGGCCACACCGGTGAATAAAGTAACCTGCTATCCAACTCCGGCCACTGTCTCTTGTCTCCGGGGACCTAACCTCCTGCAACATTTGCAAGACCTTTTCAGAATAAAAATGTAAAGGGCTGGGGTGTAGCTTGGAAGTAGAATGACCCTAGGTTCAATCCCCAGTATAAAAAAAAAAGGAGTTTCTGTTTTCACTTAGTTGATTGGCAAATATTTACAGGTGAAAATACTCAGGTTTGACCAATTGGGAAAATACTGTCTCAGTAATATAGAGAACAAGCATCTTATTTCAGTCTTTCTGAGTGGAAGTTTAGCAAGAGAACAACATATCTTAGCAAAATACATTCAGTATTTGTTTATATACATATTTAGATTTGTATAAAAATATTGAAATATTTTGCCAAATAATAGTATTTAATCCATCTTGAATTGACTCTTGGGCAGGGTAAGACACTGGGTATCTACCCAAAAGAATTGAAACTGACTACCATAGTAATGCATGCATATCTATGTTTATAGCTGCACAATTCATAATTGCCAAACTGTGGAATCAGCCAAGATGTCCATCAATAGATGAGTGAATTACAAAATTATGGGATATACACTCAGTAGAATTCTACTCAGCCATACAGAAGAACAAAATTATGCCATTCGCAGGGAAATGGATGGAACTGGAAAATATCGTGCTAAGTGAGATTAGTCAGTCACAAAAAGTAAAAGGTCAGATGTTTTTCCTCATATGTGGACGCTAAGGAGAAATTGGGACACAGTAGAGACTCCAGACAAAGGAGGAAAAACCTTATTGAAGGAGGGGACCTACCTGAGGGAGGCAGAAAGGGGGAGGAAGACTTGAAGAGGGAAACATGTCATTGGACATGATGTATATATACACATTTGTCAATATCAATCTCTGTGTTGAGCACAGAAAGGTGGGGAGGGAGAGGGAGTGGGGTGGGAACTGGGGGAGGCTCCAAGAGTACTGTGTGCATGTATGCCTCTATCACCCTGAACTGCATCAAGATGCTTGATTACAATGCACCAATAAAAATAGTATTTATTTCTATATATAAAGATTATGGATTATTTTTACTATTATTTTTTTCTAAATCAAGTATAGACCATATATAGTGAAAAATTAGAAGTTCAAAATTGCCTTTTGAGTCACAAATTTTTAACTTTTCAAAGATGCCCCATAGCCAGAATCTATTGCTGTATTCCTGCTATCCCTTGTCACATTTAAAAAATAAAATGGAAAAAAACTATATAAAGGAAATGAAATGTCACTGCTAGGTAAGCCAACCATTGTCTCCCACGAAAGATAATAACAATGGCTATTAATTATTGATTGCCTGCTACGGATGTTTAAAGAGCAGTCACAGAAAGACAAGCCCCAAGATTCCCACAAACTCTAGAATTTCTGTACAAACTTAGAAAGTGGTCTACAAATTGAATTAATAGCTCCTCATAATGCTGTTCTGAATGTGTGCCCTTTGCCCTCTGATTTGTTCTTCTTTGTAATTTCACTCAGCAAGTGCCTTGTTTTGGACAATGGAAGGAGTTTCAGTCAGCTCAGGCTGCTGACTGCGGCTTAAATGTAGACATTAGCTTCTTACAGTTTTGGAGGTTGACTCTGAGATGGAGGTGCTGGCAGATGTGTTTCTTGGTGAGGAATCTTCCTGGCTTTCAGACAGTTGCCATCTCACACGGTTGAGAGAGGAAGCTCCGGCCCTGGTGTTTCTTGCTTTCCTTCTAAGAACCCTGAGCCCATACAGGAGGCCTCTCTCATGACCTCATCTAAACTCAATCACCTCTCCATCCCCACCTCCTAAACCATCACACTGGACATTAGGGCTTCAACATGTGAACTTTTTAGGGGACTGTGATAGTTGGTCTGGTTTGTCAACTTGACCCACCTAAGATCATGTGACTTTGGTTGTGTAACAGCAGATTGAACTGGAAGCCCTGCCCTAAATGTGGGTAGCAGGGTTCTGATAGGTGCAGGACTTGGATAAAAGAAGGAGAAAGCCGCATAGAGGGAGCCACGACTCTTCCTGAAGAAAACGCATCTGCTCTTGTCTGAGATTGTCGGTCTCCAACTTTGCCATTTCCTTGAAGAGCTTCTTGATCTTCTGCTCTTGTCTGAGATTGTCGGCCTCCAGCCTTCGAACTGAAACTTCGCCATCGTTTCTCCGAAGAGCTTCCTGATCTTCACATCTTGGACTGGACTGAATTGGTGGTTGCTTCAATCCTAAGGCTCCAGCTCTTAGACCGCCCGGCCAGCTACTGATTCCTCTGATTTTTCACGTGCAGTCGAAACTCAGGACTACATTGTGAGTTGATCTAATAAATCCCTTTTTCATATACTCATTCTGTGAATTCTGTTAATCTAGTGAACCCTGACCAAACCCTTCTATCAAACCATTCAGTTTGATAGAAGGTGAATAAATGTCACAAAAGAGGAGGCTTGAAAAGCAGATAGACATTTCTGCCTGGTCCCTTGTTCATCGTCTTGCATCTCGCACCTCTGTTGCAGTACTAGGATCTTCTGTTCCAGCTTGCTGGAGGTTAGTGAGAGGCTTGTGAAGGAGGTCTCAGCCACAGATATTCCAGCCCTGGCCTCGTAGTCAGCCAGACCCCAGTTAAACCCCAGCTGAGGACAGAGCCTAGAGATTCCAGATAAAGTAGGTAAGCCATGTCCAGACAACAGAACCCCCAGTCACCCCATAGGCTCATGAGAAATAATAAAGGATCACTGGGCTTTAAGCTACTAACTTGTGGGGTGGTATGTTATGCAGCAATGGCTAACTGATAACTCGCATCTCAGCAAGAGGCAGACAAGAGTCTCTTTTGTCTCTGAGTAGGTACAAGTAACAAATTTCAGCATGTAAATTGTCAAACTATGGATAGTAACCTCAACAACTGAGCTCCTCTTAGATAATTGTATGTAATTGACATGTTAAGATGACATCCAGATATAAGGATCCCCATGGCCTACGTTCTATTCCTGACCAATAACATGTAAGCATTGGTGAGATTCATGCTTCAGAAATTATCATCTCATTACATACTCACATGTCAAGCTAAGGTAACATAATGATCCTGAGTTACAAAAAGAGAAAGTGAGTCTCATGGGGATCGGTGTCTTTTCCAACATTACAAAGGAAGTAACCTGCAGGGCCAATCTTTTGTGACAATTCTCTCAGTTCATAAATAGCCTCTAGCTGGTAGGCTGCTCACATCAACCCAATGACAGTAAGTATGTAGCTGAAGCTCAGAGAGGAGACAAAGTGTGTGGCTCTTATAGAGCTGTAACAACTGGGGAGAAGAGGGCTTGTGTTTGCTGGTGATTGCCATCCACGCCTCCAGTGCACTGCAGATTTTCATGCACAGGGTTCCCACCAGAAGGTTGAATGTAAAATTCTCTTTCCATAAAGTTCTTTCCAGAAGGAGTCCCTGCCTTCAGGCTCACTGTGTACAATCTCACCTTGAAGAAGTTTGCCATGCAATGAAACTCAGCCCTGCTATGCAGACTTTTTAATGGAAGGAAAGGAAGGAAGGAAGAAAAGAAGGAAGGAAGGGAAGAAGGAAGGAAGAAAGGAAGGATATATTCTTCAGCATGGGATCTAGTCTTTGAAATAGCCATTATCAACAGTTTGACATGCCAAAATAGACTAAGAGCATAGTATGCTTTTGAGACTTCCTTTCTTGAGACTGGGTCTAGGGAGCATAAACCCAGAGTACACAGAGAAAGGGTAATAGATAAGGCACAAACATAGAGAGGTAGCACTCATGGTGACATTAGGAGCAGGTCATTGATAAGGAAGATGGAGTTAACTGTGCTCATTTCACAGGTATTTTAAGATGACAAAAATATGCATTTATTTTCTATAATTTAGGGTCTTCCAAAACAAAGAGGAATTGATACTGACTCAATTATACATCCCTTTTACTGGAGATGTTTCATGACAGGACACCCAACCTGAACTTTTCTGTCTCATCCATCAGGGTCACCATGGATCTAGTGGAATCCTTTGACTTAACTATTATAAGCATTCCTGGTCCACAGTAGGCTATTAGTGACATGTGCCAGATGAAAATCGATGTTGAGTAACAATTCTCACCTACCTAAATGGGTTGGAAGAATATATACCTATTATCATTAGTTCCAAATGGTATGAAATAATATGAAAAAGAGGAGTTCTAGATAAGTAAAATTCCTAGATTAGAAGAAATTGACCAAGGCACCCTCTAGGTCATCTCTGGATAGTGCTCCATGGCTGAGATGGCAACTTTATTCATCCAGTTCTTCAGCTGAAAGTAAGCAGGTTCCAGCATTTGTCAAATACATCCCTCGCTTTCTGCTATATGGGTGCAACCAGCTCTGTAACTACCCCAGTGCAGCAATTGCAACTATTCAGTATAGGAAATTTGTTCAGAAATTACAGCAATAGCCAAAAATATTCATGATAACCATCAACTGAGGTTCTTCATAGTTTTCCAAGTGGCCTTTAGTCAAAGCTAGAGGGCTACCAGCAAGCTGGGGTTCTCTCTAAAATGCTAGGTTACAAAGACCATGTGAGACTATAAAGAATTATCTCCAAGGTTTAGCTTACTTTTATAAAGCCTGCTAGTATGCACATAATGAATGAGTTAGTGGAAATATCTGATGAGAAAAAAAGTGTCATGTGCTTCGTACTTGAAGGTAGAAAAGGACTAATTTAAAATTTCATTAAGTTATGGCACCATAATAAATTAAGCCACTTAGTTTTGTTTTGGTATTTCATGCTTAAATAAAGTTCATAAGAAAAATGTTCAAATGCTGATTACATGTCCCTAACTTGCTATTTATCATACATTTAATTCCAATTTAAGCAGATTGAGGTTATATTTTTCTAGGAATACTATTGTTAATTCAGATTCAACTACATTTTCAAGTTATGCTTTAAACAGTAGTGATGATATTAGATCTTGCCACTGTGATACAAAGCTAAACAATTTCCAAGAATGTACCCTTTTATTTCTCTGAAGATAAATATCACCATGCTACTGATGATATTCATGAAATATTTACATTATAAAATATTTAAAATGACACAGATTCCATGTGAAAATGCCATAAATATGCATTCATTGGCTAATCAGTGAAAGAAAGCACAGATTCTGAGTTACCTAATTATCTTGATAGTCACTGCTATAGTTTGGATCTGGAATATCCTTCAAGTGGTAATGTGTTGAAAGTTTGGTCCACAGTCCATGGCACTACTGGGAGGTGATGGGACCTTTAAGAGGTGGGGCCTAGTGGGAGGAAGTTAGGTCTTTGGGGGGGTCCTTGAAGGGGATATTGGGACTCTGGCCAAATTCCTTTCTTATTCTTTGCTTCCCAGCTGCCATGAGGTGAGTAGCTTGCTCTATCATCTATTCCCTGGCATGTTGTGCTGCTGCCTTGAAACAGGTTCAAAAGCAATAGAACAACCCACCATGGACTGAAACCTCTAAAAATATGAGCCAAAATAAACCTTTTGTCTTTATAAGTTGATTATTTTTTTTAGTTTTTTTAACAATAATAGAAAACTGACTAACACAGTCACTAAAAAGTTCATCCCAGGCCTAGAATATTTAAAATAAATCAGAAAAAAATGGCTTAGTTTTCTATAGACAGGAAAATGTTGATTAAACATCATGAGGTTAAACAAGGTAAGACTAAAGAGGCATTACTTCAAAATTCTAGATCTTATTCCTAATTCTGACATGAGATAATGAAGGAAATAATTTGTTTACTTTGTCTAAGCCATCACATGGCTTTAGGTACAAAATGGAAATGACATAAATGTGAAAAAATCTAATTTTAAAATGTTAAATATGAGAATTCACATATAATATAAAATGTCAAGACAGGCTGGTGGCACACGGTTGTAATCCCAGTACTTGGGAACCTGAGACCGGAGGATACGGGTTTACAGCCAGCCTCAGCTACTTAGTGAGGCCCTCCGCAACTTAGTGAGACCCTGTTTCAAAATCAAGAATAAAAAAATAGGGCTGGGGGTGTAACTCGGAGGTAGAATATCCCTGGGTTCAATCCCCGGTACTGCAATAAATAAATAAATAAATAAATAAATAAATAAATAAAATGTTAGTTCTATTAAACATTGAACCGAAATTTCTAACAAACACAATAAAAATAACAAAATCGAATGGCAAGCAAACTGGAGTGAAGAAAATACAATTATTACTTTTTTGTAGTCAGATGATATGGGTGACTATATGCAGATCAATAATTAGAATAATTGAACATAAAAGAACTATAAAGTCTATTTTAATGCCATACATCACCAAAAATTACAAATGTAATTTAAAAATAAATATAAATTATAATCACATAAAAATGATAAAGATCTAAGAATTATCTTAAAACATGACCGGGCAATATAAAAGTTTAATAAGAGACACCATAAACCAATGTATTGTTTTAAATGAAGGGAACACTTATTGGAGTAAACATGCTGCTTTTCTCCAGACTGAGCTTTAGATTCACTCATTGCAATTCCAGCAATATTCTAAAAATATGTTTTTTAATTTTAATAATTCTAAATTGGACAGTAAAGAGTAAAGACTCAAAGTCACATAGGAACAGTGGCAATTAGGCTAAGAGGGCATGTATCGGTCATGGTTCACCAGATCAACAGAATTCAAAGAATGAAGAAAGGAAAAGGGGAAAAAAAAGGATTTATTAGATTAGCTCACAATGTAGTCCCGAATTTCAGCTGCATGTGAAGAGTCAGAGGAATCAGCAGCTCATTAATTCTTAACCCTTTCCAGTCCGCAAAGAGGGTAAGGTAGTTGCTATACTAAGGAAGTGTTTTCCTATAAGGACAACAAAAGGAGGTGGGAGGAAAAGTATGGAGGAAAAATTGGATGGAGTTAGAACATTTTTAGAATAATTTACTACTATAGAATAATAAAAGATGGATTCTTTTCTTTCCTTTTTCTTTTGGTACTGGGGATTGAACCCAGGGCCATTCTACCTCCAAGCTACACCCCCAGTCCTATTTTCTATTTTTTAATTTTGAAACAGAGTGTTGCTAAGTTTCTGAGGTTCTCGCTATGTTGTTGAGGCTGGCCTCAAACCTGTAATCCTCCTGTCTCAGCCTCCCACATACTGAGATTACAGGGGTACACCACCACGCCTCACTTAAACCTGAGAACATGAGTTGTTTTAAATGTGTAATAAACTACTAATATTCATGGAACACAGGAGTTTTAAGTTTTTGCTAGTTTCACAAGGTTAGATTAGAAACTTGAAAATAAAGACAATACACTACCATTTTTTGTAAAACAAGGAAAGTGTGGCTTTTTTGGAGGGGGAGACAAAAGGTTTTTGTTTTTGTTTTTCACTTAGGGCTATCACGTGCTATTGTTAAACTGATAAAAATGGGTGTCCTTGGAAGGGTAGGCATTTAAAAATTATTTTCCTATATGCTGTAACCCTGGTAAGCACAGAGGGCATAGAAACTCCATGGACAGGCTCTAATGGCAGGGCGGTGACTGGGATATTGAGGGACAGGTGGAAGTGACACTCAGGTGTTGGCCAGGGGTTGGTGCTGGAAGAGTCTTCTAGAAAGAGAATGGCATGACAAAGCAAAGAGGGAAACAGGAAGGTGGTGACTGTGCAGTTGCTGGTCACTGGGGTCACTGCTGGTGAGAGCCGGGGGCACATGGGGGGCTAGTGCTGCAGCTGGGGGCCCTGAGGGGCCACATTTTCCACGCTGTGCTGAGAAGCTGGGTGTGTCACTGGGAAAGTCGTGGGATGGCTGTGAAGTTCCCCTTCATATCATGGTTCCCTGAACAACATGGTCGGTTTTATCCACATGTCTGTGGAGGTGTTTTTGCGAGGAATGCCATTTAAGAAAAGAACTATGTTTGGGAATGAAGAGAAAGGAATTCTACTGCTGGCATGTCAAATTTACAGGAATCTTTGTGGTACCCAACTTATCATCGTCAAGAAGGCTGGTGAGATGGCTGTGGCTCTCAGGAGCCCATGTGGTCCTGGAAATAACTGCATTGGGAAGTGTTAGTAAACACTCTCCACGCAACATGAAAAGTGGAATTATAAAGAGGACCAACATATATCTTGAAAAAATACCTTTTTCATAGATTCCTTTCCAACTTTATTACATTGTGTTTTTGTATATTTACAAATGTAAAAATTTCAGTATGTGTATTTTTTTGTTTAATCAAGGTTGATGGGACATAAATTACATGAATTTTTGCCGAGATTTCTGTCCATTTTTCTCTTTGCCCCAACAACAGGAGTGCTTGGTATACTGCAGATTATCAGCAACAAAATACAATATTTGCTAACTTAAAGAATTAATAAAAGATGGGTATTAATGGTGTGTGCTTGTAGTCCCAGCTTACATGGAAGGCTGAGGCAAGAGGAACACTTGAGCCCAGGAGTTTGGAGCCAGCCTGGGCAATATAGTAAAATACCGTCTCCTAAAATATATCAGAATTATAGGTACTGTGGCACATACCTGTAATCCAATACCTGGGGAGGCTGAGTTGGGAGGGCCACAAATTTGAGGCCAGCCTGTCTCAAAATAAAAAAGGGATGGGGGTGTAGCTCACTGGTAGAATGCCCCTGGGTTCAATTCCCAAGCAAATAAACAAACAAACAAATAAACAAACCAGAATTAAAAAGGAAATAAATCAATGAGTGATGCCAGATACTTTTAAGTGCTGGGGACATAAAACAACTAGGATGCATCGTCAACCTTCAATGAAGTAGTTATCTTGTATGGAAGGTACACCAATAAGCAACGATTGTGAGATAATATAGAAGAAAGTACAGAGGAAAGGTTAGCTGGGAGGACAACAGTTGGAAAGGCATCAGGACATCAAGGAACACAGGTTTCAGGAAACAGCATCTTTTTCCAAGCACCAAGAATATGAGGTGCTGCAATCCACCGTCTACTCCAGTGCTGCTAAATGCAGGTGCTAGTCCATGTTCTTGTCTTTGCGATTTAGATACAAAAGATTTGAGGCTGTCGATTTTTAGACGCATGTCTTAAATTTATTTATTGGAAGCTATCATTTAGAGTTTCAATCAGGATCGCCGTTAGCTGTATATACCAGAGATAGAAAAACAGCAGCTAGAAAAACTAGAAAAAATGCTTTGCTTTTGTCCTACGGCAGGGAACACCCGGATTGGAGTCCAGATCTGGGGCGCTTGGCCCAGGAAACAGGATTCTGTGTCTCCCTTCCTGTTTCACCATTTGTAGCACACTGCATATGTTGGCCTGGCTACAAGGTGGCTGCTCTCCCTCCAGGCATTGCTGAAAGTTCCAGGTGGGAAAATTCCTCTTCTTATCATGAAAGTGAAGGACTCTTTACCCGGTAAAATTCCATTTAGTCTTTGTCCTGAACAAGGTTACATGGCATAGCTGCTACTGAAAATTATCTTACTAAATGAGCATGTGTTGCATGCATGCTTCTGATATCCTGACACTTATCAAAACGTATAACTATGATGCACCAATAAGTTAATAAATAAAAAATAAATAAATTAAAGGGAAAGTAAAGATTATTTATATGAGATTTCCAGTTGCCATAATATACCTGACTTGATCATTAAAAACCCTCTTAGCCAGGCATGGTGATGCACACCTGTAATCACAGTACTTAGGAAGCTGAGACAGGAGAATCACAGATTTGAGGCCAGGCTCAGCCACTTAGTGAGACCCTCGGCAACTTAGTGAGACCCTGTTTCTAAAAAATAGGAAAAGGAGTGGGCATGGTAAAGACCAAATAATAGCCATTCTTTTATACACAAAGTATTCTGGTGAGAAAGAAAGGGGTATCCTTGATGGACATGAAGACTGATCCAGAAAGTGGGGTTGTTGGCTGCAATCCTGATGCTCTGTGGGATGGAGGGGTAAGAAGAGTCACAGCCTTCATGATCCAGCAATCTGTGATTACATGCTCACATGAGGATAAGAGATAGACTTTGGATTGATGAGGTGCAAGGTGTGCAGATCGTGAAACCCACATTAGGATGGGACCCCGAAGGAGGGCAGCTCTCAATAAAAGGTTCTTTAAAGCATATCTTCCACTGAGAGGGAGATGATAAAAGTTTTCATTTCCTTTTGATCTTTTCATGGGGAAAATAGTTTCTCCTTAGAGTCTGATCTTGGTGTCATATGATTTTAAGGTACAAATTCATACAAATTCTGGCTCAAAAAAAACCAAAGCCACCGGGCGTGGTGGCGCACGCTTGTAATCCCAGTATTTGGGAGGCGGAGACCGGAGGATCCGAGTTCGCGGCCAGCCTCAGCTCTCCTGCTCTCTCTCTCCCTCTCTCTCTCTCTCTCTCTCTCTCTCCTTAGTGAGGCCCTCTGCAACTTCGTGAGACCCGGTTTCAAAATAAAGCATAAAAAATAGGGCTGGGGGCGCAGCGCGGAGGTAGAACGCCCCTGCGTTCAATCCCCGGTACCGCAAAAAAAAAAAAAGAAAAGC
>PVJS01043623.1:0-16999 GCA_004027185.1 Glis glis | reverse complement strand
CCGAAAAAAAAAAAAAAAAAAAAAAAAAGAAATAGGGCTTGGGGTCTAGCTCAGAGGTAGAATGCCCCTGGGTTCAATCCCTAGAAACACACACACACTCACACACACACAGAGTGAGCTGTGTAAAGACAGCATTGGGCAGCGTCAGATGCTGCCAGAGGCCTGGCAAGAGGTTATTCATACTTTTGCTGGTGTCACTGGAAAAAGCAAGCTGTTTTCTCGTGAAGATCAACAAATGTCAACAAATTGGTGTCAAAACAGGTAAAGATCAACAAATGTCAACAAATTGGGACTCATTGAAAAGAGTATCTGGAAAATTACCACTAACTGGCTCAGAGAATGATTAGATGTTTCAAATACACACACACACACAGACAACACACATTTTCTCCTTAGTTATTTTTATATTGATTGATTGATTGATTGATTGATTGTACTGGGGATTGAACTCAGGGTCATTCTACCTCCAAGCTATACCCCCAGTCCTTTTTATTTTTTATATGAAACCAGGTCTCTCTGAGTTGCTGAGGCTGTCCTTGAACCTGTGATCATTCTGTCTCAGCCTCCCAAGTCTTGGGATTACAGGTGGGCACCACTGAACCTGGCTTCTCCTTAGATTTTATAATCCTAATTCCACAGTCATCATTCATTCCACAGGCTCTTACTGAGCATCTGTTTGTTTATCAAACATTGTACTACCAGGCTTTGAGGACACAGACAAGACTGTATTCCACATGGATAGCCTAGACCTTGGGGTGTCTCAGGGTACCCACATTGCATCCCTTTGTCACCTAGGCCTAAGCCACTCAGAGCATGACATACCCTCCAGATTACTTCTAAACTGGATACTTGACTTTAAAGTGTTCTAATTAGAGTAAAACCTAGGACTTTTGTTCAATAGTCAAAGAAAAAAGAGCTTTGTTCTTCTGAATGCTGCTGAGGGTAGATGTGAGACCTGGAATGGCTGCAGTCATTTTGCACCTATGAGGACAGCTAGAAGAAAAAGGAAATAATTATGCAGAAGAGAGCAGAGCCCTGGAATTGCAAAGGAACATGCCAGAGTCCTGGGCAACCCCTGACGGACTGCCAGGCTTTATTGGCCAGCCTACACATTCCTTCTATTTAAACCAATTTGTCGCTGAAAGAGTTCTAATTGAAATGGGCATATACTGTGTGCCTGCCATTATATGACAAATCTTATTTAGTCCTCACACGGCCTTTTAATACAGAGATTGGCAGCTTCATTTTGCAGATGCAAATATTGAAGCCATGGTTAAATGACTTCATGGTTAAGTGACTTCCTTACTAATGTCAGCCCATAAGTGGTGGTGGGGGGGTTGGAGTTTGAGAAGTTTGACTCCAAAACCCGTTTTTCTGCCAAAAAAAGGTTGTTTGCTATGCTGGCACAGGGAAAACTTCCACAAATTCTTCTCTCTTAGCCAGGCGCAGTGGGGCATACCTGTAATCCCAGTAGTTTGGAGGCAGAGACAGGAGGATCGCAGGTTCAAGGCCAGCCTCAGCAACTTAGTAAGACCCTGTTTCAAAATAAAAAACAAAAAGGGGGTTGGGGGTGTAGCTTGGAGGTAGAATGTCCCTGAATTCAATCCCCAGTACCCTCCCTCCCAAGAGTTTCTCTCTCTCTCTGGGATCTTCTTGGGACTGGTTTTTGTTATGCTCGGACCCTCTGTCCCGGAGAGACCACCAGGAGACCAAGCCGGGTGCAACCGCAGAAGAGCCTTTATTCAAGCTTAAGCTTGGGTGCCCGACATAAACTGACACAGCAGTTCAGTACGGGAACCTCGAGCACGTTTTTGCTTCAGTTTTTATATATTTTAAACAAAGAGCCTCAGTTTCCCTCTGCTAATTGGGCAGTTCCATGTGGATCTGCCTGACCTTTACCAGGATTGGTTTTAGATACAGATGTTCATTACAGATTGGTTAGCAGCTAGTGTCGTACTTGCACATTTTACATTGAGAGATGTTTTCCCTAACTTTCCAGACTGTTACAGTAGTAGTAACCACAATAACCATTAATCTATAGAAGGCCATCTTGACCTCAGTCAGGAGGGTCCCAAGTAAGGACGTTTTGTTTTCTCAACAGATGTTTGAGTCAGGGGGTTTTTACCAAGGACATCCTGTTATTTTAGCAAAGGCCTGAGTCAGACTTGCTAGCAGTTTTGCTTTAACTGTTTAAGTGCCTTTACAGTTTTCTTTTTTTGTTTTTGGAACTTGTGAAGGGGTCCAGTTTCGTTGGTGGGTGGACAAAGGCCTGCCGGACAGGCCGTGTCATGCCATGCAGCCTCGGATTCTTGCAGACAGTTCAGGGGAAGGTCTCAAAGATGTAGAATTACAGAGCTAGTGTTGTACCCCATGTCTAGGACAAAGGGTCCGAGACCAGACTCAGTTAAGGCGGGAAGAATTTATTACCGCAGGGCCACCACTCCCCAGAAAGTCAAAAAAATTGTAGCTAGTTCTACAGTTCACCGCTTCCTTTTATAGAGAGCAAGCAGAGTTCGCAGGGTATGCTCCAAATTGACCAATCATAGTAAATTTTCCTTATTTAGAAGCAAGGGGGTAGGTCTAGGGGCGTGGGCTGAGCACCCAGGCAGGGGTGGGGGCTGGTCTGGGAGGAAGTGACGCTTGCTTGCATTGGAAGTCTGGTCCGGGCTGGCAGGCCGGAGCCCAGAGCTGTGGCTGCAGGTGGGCTGGAGGTGTGGTCCTAGGGGTGATAAGGACAGGAACTGGTTCCAACCTTGGGGGACTGGCTTTTTCCTTGGGGTGGTAAGGGAAGGGAGTTTAATTTTAGGGTAGAAAATGAGGCTAAAAAATTACTTTTAGGGCATGTTATCACACTAGGACCACAGTGAGCTAGATCTCAAGAGGGGGGCCCAAGCAACACGTGGACCCTGGGCAGGGAAACAGAAAGCAGGGCATTTGCACCTTGTCCTGCAGCCAGGCATTCAACAACGACCAGCCTCCTCATTTGTGCATCCAGAGCAGGCTTGACATTTATATAGATTAATTCCAACTTGACATTTTGACCAAAGAAACTGTTAACCCCTCCCCTACTGGGGGAAAACAGCTGGTGGGGCCTGACTGGCAGGTGACCCCATCAAGCTATTCCAGCCCCTTCTCTGGCTTCACGTCCTCATCCACAACTCTGAGTTACAGCCCAGGGAAACCGTGGTCACTCTTTTCTGGGCTCGTTTTTCACACTGTCTGGTTTTGCTGGAGATGCAATCAAAGCCACAGCTCAGCTGGTTGGGCGGGGAACAGGCGGTGGCAAGCCCCACACCTGGGCTGAGAGAGAAATGCCCACATGCCCTTCGGAAGCTGATCTCACGGCTTAAAAGGGAAGAGCTTTATTTTGTTGACAATTGTTTTATGAGTCACTTAACACGCTTTCCCTACAGAACTATGCACTTTCATCCCTTCGCTTCATCTGATCCTCTCTACAGCCCCACAAAGAGACAGACATGTGTCATTATCCTCTCTCCACTCTGAGGATATTAAAACTCAGAGAGGTCAAGCCAGTGGCCTGACTCACTCAGCTGGATAGTATTCAGGTCGATGCTTTCAACATCTGACAAAATAGAGAACTCTTTCTACTACACTTCCAAGGCTGCTTCTTTCACGAAAATATAGAGAGAACTATAAAGGATCGGCTGCACTTAAAATTTCACAGCTCACACCAGCTGTCCTTTCTACTCCCAGCAGAGTTGAAGGCAATGTTCTCACTGCTGTGATCAAAAACTTGATGACCACAACTTAGAGGAAAGAAGATTTATTTGCTCATAGTTCTGGAGATTTCAGAGGTTGCAGTCCATGTTGGGCTGGGTCACACCTGTGGAGCTCTGGGCATTATAGTGGGAAGGAGGGAGAAAAGGGGGTCCGTGTACACATATATGGTCCCCAAGAGCACATTCCCAATGATCTACACCCTACCTGCCTAGGTTACCAGCCAATAAATCCACTACAACTGATTTATCCACTGATGAGAATGAGACTAGAACCCTTACATGATTCAATGATATCACCTCTGAACATCAATCCAAATCAACCCCCATGCCACCTTGTCCCCCCACCCCATCCTTGTGCTGACTACTCAGTGAACCCGTCTACTATGAGACCAAGAGCTGGTTGAGGGCCAGGGGTAATGAAATCACATCTGGGCAGCATGATGTGGAACAGTGTTCCTCCATGGTGCACCACTGATACTTAGGATTAGTTAATTCTTCATTTTACAGACATTTAAATGACACTGTGAGACATTTAGCATTCCTGGGCCCTGGTCACTAAACTCTAGGAGTACCTCCTCATTTCTTAACGCTACCCCAAACACCCCCAGACATTTCCACATCTCCTAGGTAATGATAGGCACTGGGTGGAGAAGGGCTAGGCAGTTCCATCTCTGACTGTGAACACAGGTTTTGAAATAAGATGGGTGAGGATTCCGACTTTGTCTCTATTCTCCCTAGCAGAGTAAACTTGGAAGACTGGCTTCCTGATCCAGAAAATTTAGTCAAGAGACTAATCATGAAAATGACATGAACTAATGGACCAAAAGCACAAAACTCTATGCCAACATGAAGTATTGGTATAAAGTGTTTAATAGAAACCAATAAGAAAGCTGGGCATAGTGGTGCATGCCTGTAATCCCAGTACTTGAGAGACTGAGACAGGAGAATCACAGGTTCAAGGCCAGTCTCAGCAACTTAGCAAGACCCTGTTTCAAAAATAAAAAATAAGCTGGGCATGGTGGTGCACTTGTAATTCCAGTATTTGTGAGACTGAGACAGGAGGATTGCATGTGGAGGCCAGCCTTAACAATTTAGCAAGGTCCTCAGCAACTTAGTGAGATCTTGTTTCAAAATGGAAAATAAAAAGGGCTGAGAGTGTACCTCAGAGGTAAAATGCCTCTGGGTTCAATCCTCAGCAACAAAAACAAACAAACAAACAACAAAAACATTCACAATGTTGTACAACCATTACCACTATCCACTTCTTATCACCCCAAACAGAAACTCTGTACACATTAAACAATAACTCCCTATTTCCATTTAATTTTCTGTCTCTATCAATTTGTCTATTCTAGGTACATCATATAAGTGGAATCATGCTGGGCATGGTGGCCTGGAACATGCCTGTAAACCCAGTACTTGGGAGGCTGAGACAGGAGGATCAAAGGTTCAAGGCCAGCCTCAGCAACTCAGCGAGACACATAGCTTGGAGGTAGAATGCCCTTGGGTTCAATCCCCAGCTACACGTCTAGCCCTATTTTTAATTTTTTATTTTGAAACAGTGTATTCCTAAATTGCTGAGGGTCCTGCTAGGTTGCTGAGGCTGGCCTTGAATCTGAGATCCTCCTGTCTCAGCCTTTCAAGTACTGGGATTACAGGTGTGCACCACCATACCCAGCTCAGCTTCAGCAATTTAGTGAGGCTCTCATAAACTTAGCAAGACCTTGTTTCCAAATAAAAAATAAAATAGGGCTGGGGGTATAGCACGGATGTAGAAATCCCTGGATTCCACCTCCACTACCACAAAAAAAAAGAAAAGAAACCCTTCAATTTATGGCTAAAACAACAATTTATTCTGTGTGTGTGTGTGTGTGTGTGTGTGTGTGTGTGTGTGTGTGTGTGTGTTACTGGGGATTGAACCCATGGTCATTCTTCTACCCCTGAGCTACATCCACAGGCCCCTCTGAGGTGAGTCGAGCAGGGCCTTTCCAGGCAGCTAAGGCCACAAGAGACGGCAGCGAAATCCAGCAAGACAAGGCAGGTACCTGCCAGAGAAAAGAGAAACAGTGCGCAGGCCAACTGCTGCTCTGCTTCTGCACCTGCTTACGCTAGGGAAACATTTGCCACTCACCCTCCCTTCTACAAATTAAGTTTACAACTGTATAAAAGAACTTGCATGTTCTGGGCTCGGGGCTCAGATCCGGAGCTTTGCTCGCTGGGCCTTCACCGGTGAATAAAGAGACCTGCTTTATCCTACTCTGGCCTCTGTTTCTTGTTCTCCATGGACCAAGCCTCCTGCAACAGCCTTATTTTAAAACAGGGTCTCGCTAGGTTGATGTGAGTCTCACTACTTGCTGAGGCTGTCCTAGAACCTGTGATCCTCCTGTCTCAGCCTCCCGAGTACTGGGATTACAAGCGTGTGCCACCACTCCTGGCTTTCAGCCTTATTTTATTTTTTATCTTGAAACAGTGTCTCACTAGGTTGCTGAGGGCCTTGCTAAGTTGCTGATGCTGGCCTTGAACCTGGGATCCTCCTGTCTCAGCCTCCCAAGAATTGGGATTATAGGCATGTGCTACTGTGCCCAGCTTCCCTTTGTTGGACTTATAAGATTCATGTAATTTTTTTCCTTCATCCGGTTTGTTGATGAGGGACATAATGAGGGAGGAATTTGGTACTCAAATGTCAAGGTGAATGTCACAAATAGAAGCTGGTGGAGGGGGCTCCCAGGAGAGACATGCTCAGTGTGGGACACAGGTCACATTGTCAGGCTGTAAAGTCCCTGGTTGTCACAGTGGTGTGTCAGGGGAGGACACGATAATTCCTGTGGGTTCTTGGCTTCCGTGGTAAAAAGAATTTCAACATACGCCAATCAGAGAAAAGGGAAAGGTTTAATTCAAAAGTAGAGATACAGGTTCAGGGAAAATACTGGCTATCTCAAGGTCTGAGAGCTGTGGCAGAGTGGCGCTCAGCAGAGAGAGAGACAAAGAGGCTCTCGGATCTTTTCTATCCTTTTCTTATAGGGCCCACTAGAGAGGGGGTGGCCAGGGGCACATGGCGGGAAGTGGGGCACCATGGGATGGCAGCCTCCTCTCGTTGAAGCTCTAGGCCAACAAAAGGTGTGTATTCCTTGGGATAAAAATCCCAGGAAGCGGAGATGAGAAGGAACGGGGTGGGGGGAAGGTGTGATTTTTCTCTGGGAACTTTTTCCCAGGAAATTGAGGCTCTGACAAAAGGTGCAGCTCTTCTTTGGAGTCTAATCACCTCAGGAATTTCAGATATGGAACCCGCCCATTATGATTTAAAAGTGTGGGCCTTGCTTTTGCCTAAGAGCAAACAAGCTCTGATAAAATGAAACAAGATTATGAAGTTTTTTTATTTTCCTTTCCTTCCCAATTTGTCTCCTTTCTACCTAAAAATGTTTATCTCTTCTATCTCAGTGGGAGAGGGGAGGACTTAAATCAGGATGATGAAGTTGTGGCTGAAATGTCCACCATAGCTCTAGGTCCTAGCATGGCAACAAAATTTCCCAAGATTTGGCAATCTAAGCAAATTTATACAACCCCCCCCCCCCAGCTGTGCTGGGGATTGAACCCAGGGCCTTGTACATGCTGGGCTACAGCCCCGGCCCAAATTCCTACTCAATTAATGTTACACCATGACCTATAAGGACCACAGGTTTTGGAAGGGGTAGTGTGACCAAGGTCATAGAATAAAGAATTGAATACAAGAACCAGCATGTAGGGCTTGGCAGCAACTGAACCTGTGTCCCTTCACAGGGGGCTGGGGCACCTCACCTCTTTATGGGGTGGGGGGTCCTCTGGGGCAGGGTCTAGATGTGGGAGAAACCTCCTCCAAAATCAACTTGCTAGGACCTGGACCTTTTTTGAGAAGACTGAATTTGGCTTAGGTGTTCACATCTCTTTCTGCCCTTGGCAGTCTTTCATTGTGAAACTAAATAATTTCTTTTATTCTTATTCTTATTCGTGTGTGTGTGTGTGTGTGTGTGTGTGTGTGTGTCACTGGGGGTTGAATCCAGGGGCATTTTACCTCCGAGCAACACCCCAGCCCTATTTTATTTTTTTATTTTGAAACAGGGTCTCACTAAGTAGCTGAGGCTGGCCGCAAACCTGTGATCCTTCTGTCTCAGCCTCCCATATACTGGGATTACAGGTGTGCGCCACCATGCCCAGTTTAACTTGTCAAGACCAATGTTATCCCCACTCCTTCCAAATGGAGCTTTATCGTGTAAGATGTGCACCTGCCTTTGAGTCTGTGGCGGTTCATTTAGTCCTGGGAAAGCTCTTCTCCCTCACCGCTGGGTGCCAGGAAGGACACACAGGCCCTTCCCAGGCCTGGCGGTGTGCCCCCCGTGTCACTCTCTCGTCACTCTCTCTCGGACTCCCTCACCTGGGATGGAAGGGTTTTGTCCAGATTCTTCTGGGGGGGGGAAGCCAGGAGACATTTTCCTGGGCCAATCCCAAGAAGGCCCCTCTTCCTTCCTTCACCCCTCCATTCGTCCAGTTATACATGTTTAGTGTTTCTCACGTGCCACACCATGTGAGCTCTAATAGGCACTACTATTAGTTCTCATTTTATGAATGAGGAAATCGAGGCTCAGAGACTTAAGCAACTTGCCTGAGACCAACCCCGTGGTGGGTGAGCAGCGCTGCTGTGCTGGGACTGAGAGTCTGGATCCATTCCTGCTACTTCCAGAGCCAAGCTTACACCCACACCCTCTCTGGGAGCAGAGGTACCACGTGACCATGAGCAATGGCTGCTTGGAGGAGGCCTGTGATCTGAGGCCGGGAGGGCCAGGCCGGGAGAAGGCCCCCACTGCTGGTCTGTAACCAGCTTCAGATCATTAGCATCAGCAAAGCAGAACCCCAGTGCAGCAGGCCATGGTGGCAGAAGCTCTTCCATGACCCTGGATGGGTTCTGCTGGTGGGAATTTGATCCTACTATTCGTTTTTGAGCTCTTGCTGTGCATTAGGCACAAGCCCCACCCTAGGCATCCCGCATTGCACCAGCTGCCACCTCGCGCTGTGGCCTAGGTCTGCAGAGCTGCCCCTCCCCCTTGGACACCCATCTTGGAAGATCCTAGAGCCCAGGTCAAGCCAGCTCCGAAGCCTCAGGCTTCTGGGTCCCTGCTGCTCATACAACAAGGGTGATGCCAATAAGGGTCTTCCCCCCTCTGCCTACTCCCAGTTCAGGCCAGGGATGGCTTCTCTTCATCCAGCTCGCTTCTGAGTTGGGAATCAGCTGAGGTCTGGCCCAGAGAGCACTGAATAATGCATCAAAGCCCCACGTCCCATGGAGGAGCCTCTGGCCCGCGGGGCTGGGTGGAGGAGAGCTGGCTGATGCTAAGGAGCCGGTACAGCCCCTGCCCCAGGAAGAGTGTTAGGGCTCCAGGAACTTTCCCATCTCCTGGTATGCATGGGGGTCCCCAAGGACTGGGGCTCAAATGCCCACGGGACTGGATAACCCAGTAAATGGGTTCATATGAGGAAACCAAGAACCTAACCATGCCGGCAGCCTGATCTCAGACTTCCAGCCTCCCAAATGTCTGTTGTTCAAACCACCCAATCTACTGCGCTTTGTGAGAGCAGCCCGTGCTAAGACACAGGCCGCCCACACAACTGTACTGCCTGCTCTCTGCCTCTGTGGTCTGGAACCCTGGGGGTCCTGAGTTCTCTTCTGTCTCTCTGGCCACCCTTCCCTCATGTGTCTTCCTCTCTGTCCGCAGATCCTCAGACCACTGTCCTTGCCTAGCTTTGCCTGGCTCTCTCCTCATACCCTCTGCGATGAGCCGATTTCCTCCTTTGGTGCAATTACTATGGTAGTAGCTCTTTTTGGGGGGCACTGAGGATTGAACCCAGGGGCAAGCTATACCCTCAGCACTTTTTATTTTTTTAATTTTGAAACAGGGTCTTGCTAAATTACTGAGATTGGCCTCGAACCTATGATCCTCCTGTCTCAGCCTCACAAGTAACTGGGATTATAGGTGTGAACCGGCCAGATCATTTGTAAGAGATGGTCCTCCTTCAGAGTGTCATAGTGAGTGCGCGTGTCTGTTGGATGCAGCTGGCGAGTTACAGTGGGCTGGCATCATTGCTTTCCATCCCAGGGGCCATCCTGGAGCTTCCATTGTATACACTCCGCGTTGACCATTTAGTTTGGAGTCATTATCTCCAAAAATCATCGAGTCCATCCCTTTGTGACTGGCAGAACCAAATCTTTCTCTTCAGTGTGCAAATATGGCTGTTCCTGACTCTCTGGGGAACCTCTGCTCTGAGCAGACTGGCGTCTTTGTTGTTCCCCAAAAGCCCTTATGATCCCACTTCTGAGATCTTTCTTTTTCTTTTTCGTTTCTTTTTGGTACTGGAGATTGAACCCAGGGTGTTCTACCTCCAAACTATGCCCCCGGCCCTTTTTATTTTTTTAAATTTTGAATCAGGGTCTCACTAAGTTGCTGAGGCTGACCTCAAACCTGTGCTCCTCCAGCCTCAGCCTCCTAAGTACTGGAATTACAGGCATGCACCACCACACCTGGCATTTCTGAGACCTTTCTACCTCCTCCTCTGCCTTTCCAGCTTCCTCCTACCCATCAAACACTATGCATGGAAGCCTTCACTGACTGTGGCTTCCAGGGGTGGGTCCTCATGGCATTTAGTCTTTGTTTTCCTCATCCATCCATGTATGCACTCCAGTCATTGAGGACCTGTGGTGTACTGGGTGCTGTAGAGGATACAGGACTTAATAGACAGGTCCCTGCCCTGAAGGAGCTCCCAATTTAGTTGAGGTCTGACAGCATAGATGCAGATCAAAGTCTGAAGTAAAAACAATACCCGAGGAAAGGATGCATAGAGGGTCCAAGTGGACAGGGAGCAAGAACGCATCTTCTTCTGGGGGACCTAAGGTATAAGACAGGCCATCAAATGGTAAATATAATTTGGTGTCTTCGTTGGCTTAGGCTGCCATAATAAAATACCCTGGATGGGGTGGGTGGCTTAAATAATGGAAATTTGTTTTCTCACGGTCTGAAAACTGGACTCAAGATCAAGGTGCCGGCAGGGTCAGCATCTGGTGAAAACTCTCCTTGAGTTATGGACAGCTGCCGTCTCATTTTGTGCCCACATAGCCCTTTCTCAGCACCTGTGCCTTCTTATAAGTTGCTGAGGCTGGCCTGGGACCTGTGAGCCTCCTGTCTCAGCCTCTCAAGTACTGGGATTACAGGTGTGTGCCACCACCAGCACATGCGCCTTTTATAAGGCCACCAATCTTCTTCTTCTTCTTCTTCTTCTTCTTCTTCTTCTTCTTCTTCTTCTCCTTCTTCTCCTCCTCCTCCTCCTTCTCCTCCTCTTCCTCCTCCTCCCCTCCTCCTTCTCCCCTCCTCCGCCTCCCCTCCTCTTCCTCTTCCTCCCCTCCTCCTCTTCCTCCTCCTCCTCCTTCTTCCTGTGGTATTGGGGATTGAACCCAGGAGCATTTCTATCTCTGAGCTACACCCCCAGCCTGCCCTAAGTACCTGAGGCTGGCTGCGAGCCTGGGATCCTCCTGTCTCAGCTTCCCAAGTACTGGGGTTACA
The DNA here is from genome assembly GCA_004027185.1 of Glis glis. Classification (NCBI taxonomy): domain Eukaryota; kingdom Metazoa; phylum Chordata; class Mammalia; order Rodentia; family Gliridae; genus Glis; species Glis glis. The sequence continues at coordinate 5,676 of PVJS01043623.1, read as the reverse complement.
GGCGTGCACTGCCACTCCTGGCTTATAAAGCCACTAATCTTACCATGTTAGGACCCACCCTTTTGACCTCATTTAACCTTAATTACCACCTAAAAGTGCTATCTCCTTATATAATCACATAAGAGGTTAGGGCTTGAACATATGAATTTGGGGAAGACATAATTCAGTTTACAACGTTTGGACTTGGGGAGAGGAAGGAAGTTCAGCGGAAGGTCATGGTATAAGCAAGGATAAGCTGTGTATAAGGAAAATTGTTCCAGTTTGGTCGGGGCCCAGGGGAGATGTGGTGGAGCGGCACATCAGGAAGAGTTGTGAATGCTGGGCTGAGGTTGGAGGCATATGTTGTAGTGTAAAGGTGTCATGAGGTGGCAAGAGGGTAACACGATGCGAAGGGTATTTGGAGGGATGGACCCGGCCTCAGCGATGGGTGGGCATAAGAAGCAACCACAGCTGGAGGCCGGGACGCAAACCAGGAACTGGTCATGTGGCCCAGAAGAGTTCAGGCTTACACTGTTCAGAGGATCTGTTTCCACACTGAGTTCCAAGGTAAATCACAGAATGGGGAGGGGATGCTGTGGGAAATCAAAGGTGCTCCCTCCCCATTGCCTCATTGTTGTCCAGCTGAGCTCATAACCAGAGTCCTAGACGCCCAAGAGTTGGCCTGCTTCCGTCCCTGGCCCGAGGGCTCTGATGAGAGTGAGCTCTTGTCCAGCTGCACCCAAAAGCCAGGGCCTGAGCATGCCTGCACCTGCCCTTCCAGGAGCCTAGTCTCCACGTGACCTAAGGCACGTGTCCTCAGCCTTGGGTTCAAAATTTGTACAAGGGGAGTTGGACTAGTTGGACTAGGAAAAATTGGTCCAATTTGGTCAGTCACGAGCCACCATGCCTGGCTCCAACTTCATTCTTTAGTGTGTATATACCCTGTTTCAAAATAAGAAATAAGCTGGGCATGGTGGCACATACCTGTAATTCCAGGACTTGGGAGGCTGAGACAGGAGGATTGCAGGTTCATGGCCAGCCTCAGCAACTTAGTAAAAACTCTGTTTCAAAATGAAAAATAAAAGGGTTAAGGGTGTAACTCAGAGGTTGACTGTCCCTGGGTTCAATCTTCAGCATCACAAAAGAGAAGATCTACGAGGGCTCTCCTGCTCTGGTCTCAACTGGCTAGAAAGGTGCACAGAACTCAGCCGGGTGTGGTGGCGCACGCTTGTAATCCCAGCACTTGGGAGGCTGAGACCAGAGGATCCGAGTTCGCAGCCAGTCTCAGCTACTTAGTGAGGCCCCCCGAAACTTAGTGAGACCCTGTTTCAAAATAAAATAATAGCCGGGCGTGGTGGCGCACGCTTGTAATCCCAGTACTTTGGGAGGTGGAGATCCGAGGATCTGGGTTCGCGGCCAGCCTCAGCTCTCGCTCTGTCTCTGTCTCTGTCTCTGTCTCTGTCTCTGTCTCTCTCTCTCTCCTTAGTGAGGTCCTCCGCAACCTCGTGAGACCCGGTTTCAAAATAAAGCATAAAAAATAGAGCCGGGGGCGTAGCACGGAGTAGTACACCTCTGCGTTCAATCCCCGGTACCGCAAAAAAATAAATAAAAATAAAAATAAAATAAAGTAATAAAATAGGGATGGGGGTGTAGCTGGGAGGTAGAATTCCCCTGGGTTCCATTCCCAGTAACACACACACACACACACACACACACACACACACAGTATAAAGAGGGAGATAAATGCCTAATTAAAAACAAGTGACCCAGGATTAACTAGTTCATCTATAAAGGAACATAGAATTTAAGCAGCAGAATGAAATTTGAAGATAATTTCATCTGGAACCCTGATAATTTTTGTGAGAAAACTGTTGATTGCTGGTGAATGGCCAAAGCGCCTGTGACCCTATGAAACAGAATTGGTGAGAAAATCCATCTTCCTTACACTCAATATGCTACAAATGGCATGCCCTCTTTCTCAACCAATTAGGATTCCACCATCCTCCCTCCAGCTTTCCAGATGACCAGGGAAAGCCTGGTGCGATTTTACGATGGATTGTGCCTGTCACCTGTCGCCGAGCCTGTCTCCTTGAACTGAAGAGAAGGAAATGAGCCTTGGTAGGTTACAGCCCTGCTTGACAAAAGCCACAAGATAAGCAAATAATTTTTATTTAAAACCAGAGAGTCCTATCATTTATTCATGAATGCCACACATTAGATCTTCCATTTTGATTTATTTGCCTTCCTTGAAGCAAATTTATAAGATTTGAATTATTCACAAAATGCTCCCAGGCTAATATAAGAAAATATTTCAAATACAAAGTATCCTGCAATACAATATGGTGAAGTGTGTGGGCTCTGAAACCAAACCACACAGGTTCAAGTTCTGGCTCCCTCATGTTGGGCAAGCTGCTTGGTCCCTCTATGCCTCTATTTCCCCATCTGAAAAGTGGCGATGATGATAATAGTATCTATTTAATGGAGTTTTTTGAGGATTAAATAATATACATAAGGCAGTATAAACAGTAGTATGTTTGATATTGTTATTTCAGATAGTAAATGTCTACCCTGATATCCAGATGACAGGTGTCCCTAAGCTCAGGACACCATGAGGAGCTTCTGAGTCCCTTAATTTTCCATCAGTTACACAAGCAAAAGTGACAGAAGCTGGCATGGAGGAAACTTGGCTTAAGACTAGATGGTTTGGGCTTTTTTTCTGCGTGGCCTTGAGAGAGGAGAGCACGCGGGCGCTGGGTGACACACTGGCAGAGCGGTGGCCTGGCCTGCCCGTCAGTCCCCGGGCTCTTCCAGGTGCAGAAGAGCCCACGTGTTTTGAAGGTGTGTGAAGGTCATAACATGTTTTCCAAAAATTGTCATAGAAGATGACTGAAAAAAACTACTAGGGCACAACTGCATGTTAGAAGGTACCAAAAGGGTAGCTGTGATGAATACTCAGGTCCTCAGCTGTGGTGTTCAAAATTGCTGTGTGGCATTTCAACCTTTAGAAGGAAGAGTGAGGAATTCTCAAGAAAACTTGAACAGAAGCAATGATACAAATCAGTGTTTTATTCGCTATTGATAAACACAATAAATTATGTAGAAAAATACATGCTTGAATTGCTCTAGGCAATAAATTCTGTTTTCTTTAAAAAAAAAAGACTAGATGGTTTGGGTTCCTAGGCTTTTGTCTTCTAAAATTTTTCTACATTCCATTGATGTGAAGATTTTTAATGTCAGGCTTGGTTTTCTGCACATGTGTGGTGCTGGGGACTGTACCCGGGTGTTCCTTCACTGTACTACACTCCCAGCCCTGTTTTATTTTTTAATGTTGAAACAGGGTCTCGCTAAGTCATTGTGAATCTGTGAACCTCCTGTCTCATTAATATCAGTGGTTTTAGTTAGCTATTTTATCTCTGTGACCAAAATACCTGACAAGAATAACTTAGAGGAGGCAAGGTTTATTTGGCTCACAGTTCCAGAGGTTCAGTCTACGGTTGGCTGGCTCCAAGGCAGAAATATCATGGCAGCAGGGTGTGGTGGAAGAAAGCTGCTCAAGCCAGCTGGAAGCTGAGAGAGAGAGAGAGAGAGAGAGAGAGAGAGAGAGAGAGAGAGGCATATACCAGGAACATACATATAGTCCTCCAAGACCACACCCGCAGTAACCTGACCTACCTCCTCCAGCCACATCCTACCTGCCTACAGTTACCACCTAGTAGGTCAATTCAAATTACTAATCAATGGATTGATCCACCAATGTGGCTAGAGCTCTGATTCAATGATTTCACCTCTGAATATTGTTGCACTGCCAATACATGAGCTCTTCTGGGGGACATTCTGCATCCAAACCACACCATCAGTCTAGTTGGAAAGGACCAATAGATGCCACAAGATAGTGAGTTAGACATGAGAATTAGAAGCATGATAAATAGCCGGGCGTGGTGGCACACACTTGTAATCCCAGTACTTGGGAGGCGGAGACTGGAGGATCCAGGTTTGCGGCCAGCCTCAGATACTTAGTGAGGCCCTCCACAACTTCGTGACACCCAGTTTCAAAATAAAGTATAAAAAATAGGGCCGGGGGTGTAGCTCGGAGGTAAAATGCCCCTGGGTTCAATCCCCGGTACTGCAAAAAAAAAAAAAAAAAAGAAGCATGATAAATAAAAGATGGAGAACTATACAGCATGGAAAATAAGCAGCTATTAGTACAAACAACGTGGCTAAATCTTACAGGATTATGTTGAATGAAAAGCTGGCCACAAAAGAACACACACTGTATAATTCAATTTATGTGAAAATCAGTAACAAGCAGTCTATGGTGATAGATGTCAGTATAGTGGTTAATTTCCAGGAGGAAGCCGGGCGTGGCGGCACACGCTTGTAATCCCAGTACTTGGGAGGCTGAGACTAGAGGATTCGTGTTCGCGGCCAGCCTCAGCTACTTAGTGAGGCCCTCTGCAACTTAGTGAGACCCTGTTTCAAAATAAAGAATAAAAAATAGGACTGGGGGTATAGCTCAGAGGTAGAATGCCCCTGAATGTCAACTTTTAGCTGACCAAGGTCAACCTTGGCTGCAGCTCTCGGCTGACAACTTAGAGACAGACAAAAGGATTTTATTGTTCTGCCTGAGTATGAGAGCTTGTTCTCACTATTAGCAATTGATACCTATCAGTACCAATCCCCATCAGGCCCTGCCTTTCTTTTTTTTTCAGGGTATTTTCTCTATTCCTCCGTTGTTAATACTTCTTATTTTTCTTTTGTTTTCTTTTCTTTATGTTCATTTAGTGGTGCATTGTAATTATACATTTTGATATTTGTCAGGGTATCAACATCATACATGCACACATTGCTCATTTAGCCCTCCCTCCGATTCCACCCTATTCCCTCCCCCTTCCCTCCCTTTTATGCTTCAGATAGTGATTGAGTCTTATAAGTTTGTGTATGTACATCATGTGCTATAGTGTATTTCCCTCCACCCCCCTCCCAACTCCCTCAGTTAGGTCACCTTCTTTGTCGATCTAAAGTTTTCTTCTTCTTCCCTTCTAAGTCCCATTCTATCTAGCTCCCACAGATTAGGGGGGACATCCGACTTTTTACTCTTAGTGACTTACTAATTTCACTTAGCATAATGTTCTCCAGTTCTCTCCATTTCCCTGCAAATGATGTAATTTTGTTCTTCTTTGTGGCCATGTAAAATTCCATTGTGTACATATCCCATAGTTTTGTGATCCATTCATCTGTTGATGGACACCTTGGCTGGTTCCAAAGTTTGGCAATTGTGAATTGTGCAGCTATAAACATTGATACACATGCATTAGTCTGGTAGTTCGGTTTTAGTTCTTTGGGGTAGATGCCTAGAAGTGGTATTGCTGGGTCATACGGTAGGTTTATTCCCATTCTTCTGAGGATTCCCCACACTGTTTTCCAAAGCGGTTGCACTAATTTGCAATTCCACCAATGGTGTAGTAGAGTTCCTACTTTTCTACATCCTCGCCAGCATTTGTTGTTGTTTGTGTTTTTAATGATTGCCATTCTAATTGGGGTTAGGTGAAATCTCAGGGTAGTTGTTTTTTTTTTTTTTGTGGTACCGGGGATTGAAAGCAGGGGCGTTCTACTTCTGCGCTACGCCCCTGGCCCTATTTTTTATACTTTATTTTGAAACCGGGTCTCACGAAGTTGCGGAGGGCCTCACTAAGGAGA
>PVJS01043622.1:0-16999 GCA_004027185.1 Glis glis | reverse complement strand
GCGGTACCGGGGATTGAACCCAGGGGCATTCTACCTCCGTGCTACACCCCCGGCCCTATTTTTTATACTTTATTTTGAAACCGGGTCTTACGAAGTTGCGGAGGGCCTCACTAAGTAGAGAGAGGGAGAGAGAGACAGAGAGACAGAGAGACAGAGAGACAGAGAGAGAGCTGAGGCCGACCGCGAACCTGGATCCTCCGGTCTCTGCCTCCCAAAGTACTGGGATTACAAGCGTGCGCCACCACGCCCGGCTAGTACCACTCTTGTAATGCTTCTGAGCACATAGTACTTATTTCTATCATAGCTCTCTGGTAAAATTGCCTAATTACTTTGTTTTCTCCACTGAGCTTTAACTTTTTGAATAAAAGGGATGCTATCAGTGCTTTGTAGTAAGATAGGTTTTTAGATTGGGAATTTTTAAAAATATATGCTTTTTATAGATTTTAAAATACAGATGCTCCTTAGCATACCATGAGGTTATGTCCTGATACACCTCATCTACTGAATATCATGGCTTAGCAACACAGTACCCTGTATAGTATTTGTTGCTTATCCTTGTGATCATGTGGCTTACTGGCAGCTGCAACTTGCTATCACTACTCAGCATTGCAAGAGAATTGTACCATATTTCACTAGTCTGGAAAAAGAGCAAAATTCAAAATTTGAAATGGGTGTGGTGGTACATGCTTGTTTATAATCCCAGTACTTGGGAGGCTGAGTGGGAGGCTGATACAGGAGAATGGCGGGTTTGAGGCCAGCCTCAGTAACTTGGCAAGACGCTCAGCAACCTAGCGAGACCCTGTTTCAAAACAAAAAATGAAAAGGGCTGGGGTTGCAGCTTGGAGGTAGAATGCCCCTGGGTTCAATCCCTTATACAAATAAAAAGTACTGTATCTATTGAATGTGTGTTATTTTTACACCCTCATAAAGTTGAAAAGTTGTAAGTTGAACAGTCGTAAGTTGGGTATCCTCTGTATACAAAAAGTATGCAGATAATACATGTACAGCTCAGTGGATTTTTACCAAGTATACACGCCAATGTAACCAATACCCACATCAAGATACAGAATATTACTAGAACTCCACAAGCTATCTCATGCCTCTTCTAGTCACTAATCCCCTTCATAGAGAATTTAATTTTAACTTTTTTTGGTACTGGATATTGAATGGGGGACGAGGGGGCTCTACCTCTGAGCTATAATCCCAGCCCATTTTATTTTATTTTATTTTGAAGCAGGGTCTTTCTAAGTTGCTGAGGCTGGCCTCAGACCTGTGACCTTTCCGTCACAGCTTCCCAAATACTGGGATTACAGGCATGTGCCACCCAGGCCAGCTGAGAATTTAATTCTTTCTATCTATCTATCTATCATCTATCTATTTTTTTTTTTGCGGTACCAGGGATTGAACCCAGGGGCATTCTACCTCCGAGCTACACCCCTAGCCCTATTTTTTATTCTTTATTTTGAAATGGTCTCACTAAGTTGTGGAGGCCTCATTAAGTAGCTGAGGCTGGCCGCGAACCTGGATCCTCCAGTCTCAGCCTTCCAAGTACTGGGATTACAAGTGTGTGCCACCATGCCTGGCTTGCAGATTTAATTTAAAATTTAAAAAAAATTTTTTTTTTGCGGTACCGGGGATTGAACGCAGGGGCGTTCTACCTCCGCGCTACGCCCCCGGCCCTATTTTTTATGCTTTATTTTGAAACCGGGTCTCACGAAGTTGCGGAGGGCCGCACTAAGGAGAGAGAGAGAGAGAGAGAGAGAGAGAGAGAGAGAGAGAGAGACAGGGAGAGAGAGAGGAGAGAGAGCTGAGGCTGGCCGTGAACCCGGATCCTCCGGTCTCCGCCTCCCAAAGTACTGGGATTACAAGCGTGCGCCACCACGCCTGGCTCAGATTTAATTTTAAATGGCTTTTTTTTTTTTTTTTGTATTGGGCATTGAACCCAAGGCATGCTACCTCTGAGCTATACTCCCAGCCCTTTTTATTTTTTATTCTGAAACAGGGTCTCGCTAAGTTATAACACACTGGCTTTGAACCTGCAGTCTTCCTGTCTCAGCCTCCCAAATATTGGTAGTGTGCCACTATGCCTGGCGTTCTCTGCATATTTTGAGTGTTACTTTAAAAATACAAGGGGGATAGATATTGGGATTTTGATCCTATAGAAAGAACATATATATATCTTATGTTACAGAAACATAATTTTGGCATATTTTATTCAGTAGACAAGTTCAAAATCACATACTAATATTCTAAATAGTTGTGGAATGTTTGTATTTAGGAAAGTTTTCTTGTTTATAAGGTTAACTTTTTTTTTTGTGTGTGTGGTACTGGGAATCCAACCCAGGAGCATTCTACCTCCAGGCTATACCCCCAGCCTTATTTTATTCTTTCTTTTCTTTTCTTTTTTTTTTTTTTTTGCAGTACCAGGGATTGAACCCAGGGGCATTCTACCTCCGAGCTATACCCCTGGCCCTATTTTTTATGCTTTATTTTGAAACAGGGTCTCACAAAGTTAAGGAGGGCCTCACTGAGTAGCTGAGGCTGGCCATGAACCCGGATCCTCTAGTCTCAGCCTCCCGAGTACTGGGATTATAAGCGTGCGCCACCACGCCCGGCTTTATTCTTTATTTTGAAACAGGATCTCACTGAGTTGCGGAGGGCCTTACAAATTGCTGAGGCTGGCTACGAACCTGCAATCCTCCTGTCTCAGCCTCCCAAGTACTGGGGTTACAAGTGTGCACCACTATGCTTGGCTATAAGGTTAATATTTTAGAGTGATAAAAATAATATAATAGATCAAAGTATATTTGTTGAAAGTGGCGTATTAATTTTGAGTGGTGAACATGTTGGGATAGGTATAGTAAACATGTAAAGCAATTTCCAAATGGTGTTTGGCCTTTGGGTTTTAATGTGAATCATGTTGCTAGCATATTTTGGCAGTGGGGTCATCTAGCGGGCAACTGGAGTATAATTTTACATGTACAGTGAGGAAATGACTAACTGTCCTATGTCATAGCTGGTTTGCTAAAAGTTGGGTTCTTTTTCCCAATTAGCAGTAATTTTAGAGTATACTTTTTCAGTTGTGATTTTTCTTTAAGACTATGTAGTTCTTTGAAATGAAGGGATTGGAGCCAGGTGTGGTGGTGCACGCCTGTAATCCCAGTACTTGGGAGACTGAGAGTGGAGGATCACAGATTCGAGGACAGTCTCAGCAAGTAGTGAGACTCTCATCAACCTAGCAAGACCCTGTTTCCAAATAAAAATAAAATAGGGCTGGGGGTGTAGCTCGGAGGAAGAATGCCCCTGGGTTCAATCTCCAGTGACTGACACACACACACACACACACCACAGAACCAACATGTTTTCTTCATTTTTTGTGTTGTTGGGAATTGAACCCAGGGGCATTCTACCTCTGAGCTACATCTACACCCCCCCCCCTTATTTTTTTTATTTTGAAACAGGGTCTCAGTTGTTGAGAGTCTCCTTAAGTTGCTGAGACTGGCCTTGAACCTGCAATCCTTTGGTCTCATCCACCAAAGTACTGGGACTATAAGGTGTGTGCCACCATGCCTGTGCACTAGCACAGTTTTTCAGTTGACTGTGTAGATAGGTGTTTGTAAATGATTTTTAGTTTTTTTCTTGTCCCCCTACCCCCTTTTATAATAAAAATGCTTTCTTCTTAGGCATTTCTATTAATCTTAAATTCAGTATGCCCAATTAAGTGGGAAGTGTATGAACTTTCAAACCTCATTTCCAACAGATCTGCATTTAAGTACCAGCCTCATTACTTAGGTGCTGTCATTTATAGACAAGTCATTTAATATTCTGTGTTTCAGAATGTTCATCTCTCATGTGGGGATAGTATTTACCTTCACATAATTATTGTTAGAGCTAAAGATTTTTTTTTTTGGTGGTACTTGGGATGGAACCCAGGGGCATTCTACCTCCAAGCTATACCCCCAGCCCTATTTTATTATTTTATCTTGAAACAGGGTCTCACTAAGTTGGGGAGGGCCTCACTAAGTTGCTGAGGCTGGCTAGAACTTGCGATCTTCCTGTTTCAGCCTCCCAAGTACTGAGATTACAAGTGTGCACCACCACACCGGCTAAACAATATTTTCTTTTCTGTTTTTCTTTTTTTTAGTTGGGTCTTGCTGATCTGCTCAGGCTGGTCTTGAACCCTTGGGCTTAAGTGATCCTCCTCCCTTAGCCTCCTGAATAGCTGTGACTACAGGTGTTTACTACCTTACCTGTCTGAAGTTAAATATCTTATGTAAAACACCAAACACATAGTAAATACTCAACAAGTCTTCCTTTTCTCTCTCTCTTTTTTTTTTTTTGGTGATACTCGGGATTGAACCCAGAGGCACTCTACCTCGAGCTCTATTTTTAATTTTTATTTATTTATTTATTTATTTATTTATTTATTTATTTATTTTTGCGGTTCCGGGGATTGAACGCAGGGGCGTTCTACCTCAGCGCTATGCCCCCGGCCCTATTTTGAAACCGGGTCTCACGAAGTTGCGGAGGGCCTCACTAAGTAGAGAGAAAGAGAGACAGGGAGAGAGAGAGACAGAGATCGATCGATCAATCGATTGTGCGCGCGCGCATGCCCGCTGAGGCTGGCCGGGAACCCGGATCCTCCGGTCTCCGCCTCCCAAAGTACTGGGATTACAAGCGTGCGCCACCACGCCCGGCTCTTTAATTTTTATTTTGAAACATGTTCTCACTGGGTTGATGAAAGTCTTACTACTTACTGAGGCTGTCTTTGAACTGGCGATACTTCCATCTCAGCCTCCCAAGTACTGGGATTACAGGCATGCGCCACCATGCCCCGCTCTTTCCTTTTCCCTCTTGAATAAGTCTATTTCTTGTTATGCTTAAATATGAGATTAAGAATTTTAAGAATTTCATTGTGTGGCTTTTAGAATAAATGGCTAATCAAAGTTTGTTGCTAATATAAGTAAATATTAGGATAATGTATTTAGCTTAGCTGTCTCTCAAATGTGATCATATTTTTCAATTCAAAATATTTCAAAGAAATGCTTTTCTTGATATCTTAGTATAAGATTAATGGATGTCAGAATGTATTTTGATTCAGTGTGAGGTATCATAGCAAGATGTATTCTGTTTGCCAATGACAAACATTCCTTAAATCATTGACAGACTTTAGTACTATTGCTATTTGTAGTGTGTTAAGTATTTGTTTGAAATCTGTTTACTTTTACTGATCAGATGATAGTGGGTTGAGTAATCTCTGCATTTTTTTAAATATTAGGGAGAAAGTTTTTCAGGTGACTGTAGGCATGTGCTTATAAATGATTTTTAGTTCTCTTGTCTCCTTCCCCACTTTATTATAAAAATGTTGAACTTAAAAATGTTGAAAAGGTCAAAGAAGCAAACAGAACATTAATATGTCTGACATTTAGGTTCAAAAGTTAGGGATTAGAGGTGTCGCTTAGTGGTTGAGTGCTTGCCTAACATGTATGAAGCCCTGGGTTAGATCCTGGGTAAATAGATAAAAAGTTAGCAATACTATGCCATCCATGTTTGCTTTATTGTTTTGTTTTGGTACTAGGAATTGAACTAGGGGCATTCTACCCCTGAGCTACACCCCTAGCCCTTTTTATTTTTATTTTTTATTTTTGATGGTACTGGGAATGGAACCCAGGGGCATTCTACCTCTGAGCTACACCCCCAGCCCTATTTTTTTTTTTATTAATTTGAAACAGGGTCTCACTAAGTTGTGGATGGCCTCACTAAGTTGCTGAGGCTGTCCTCAAACCTGGGATCCTCCTGTCTCAGCCTCCCAAGTACTGGGATTACAAACGTGCATCACCACACCCGGATATTTTTATTTTTAAACAGGGTATCCTAAGTTGCCAAGACTGTCCTTGAACCTGCAATCCTCTCATCTCAGCCTCCCAAGTACTGGGATTATAGGTGTGCACTACCACGCCTGGCTGCCTTGTTGTTTTCTGTCTGTATAATTTTTGTTGAACTTTTTGAAAATAAGTTGTCAGTATCATGACAAGTTTACCTCAAAATACTTTCACCAGTGTATCATCACCAACACCTAAGAAAAATAATTCCTCAGTAACATCTAACATTTGGGCTATATTTGAATTTTCCCAGTTGCCCCCTACAATAATTCTTTCAAATCAGAATTTAAGGTTTTTTCCTTATGTTTCATTTATCTTCTAAATGAGAACAATTCCTTCCCACATTCCCCTTCCTCATGATACTGGAATTTCTTTGAAGAGAGCCGATCATTTATCTTGTAGAATGGCCTGTTTTCTAGAGTGATTTGTTTCTTTGTGATATTGTTTAACTTGTTCTTCTGGTCTCTGTCTATCCTGTGTTTTTAAGGCTTGATTAAATTCATGCTAAAAAGTTCGGGCCAAGCCAGCTGTGGTGGCACATGCTTGTAATCCCAGTACTTGGGAGGCTGAGACAGGAGGATTGCAGGTTTGTGGCCAGCTTTACTTACAGTGAGACCCTCCACAACTTAGTGAGAACCTGTTTTAAAATAAAGAATAAAAAATAGGGCTGGGGTGTAGCTCGGAGGTAGAATGTCCCTGGGTTCAATCCTCATGCCACCCCCCCCAAAAAAAAGGCCAGAATGTGTCATAGGTGATGTTATGTATCATGTTGTTGTATACTATGGAGGCACATAATGTCAGGTGTCCCACTATTAGTGATCCAGGTTTCATGAGGTTTAAGGTGATATTTGCCACATCTCTCCATTCCAAAAGTACATGTTTTACTCCTATCCTCAAGTATGATAACTTGTGGGAGGGATACTTTGGCACCATGCAAGTATTCTATTCCTCAATATTCTTTTTTTTTTTTTTTGTGGTACTGGGGATTGAACCCAGGGGTGTTCTACCTCCGAGCTACACCCCCGGCCCTATTTTTATACTTTATTTTGAAACCGGGTCTCACGAAGTTGCAGAGGGCCTCACTAAGTAGCTGAGGCTGGCCACGAACCCGGATCCTCCGGTCTCAGCCTCCCAAGTACTGTGATTACAAGCGTACGCCACCACGCCCAGCTATTCCTTAATATTCTATAAATTTAGAATCCTTTCTTGATCCTTAGACATTTAATTGAAGGTTGCAAAATGGGGATTTTTCCAATCGTGTAATTTTTTTACATTTATTAGCTGTCATGCTTCATTTAACAAGAGCTTCATCAACTGGAAGTGAACTACCATTACTGACAAGAGGGAAGAGTTAAATGCTTAATTCTAGCTGGGCGTGGTGGCACACGCTTGTAATCCCAGTACTTGGGAGGCTGAGACAGGAAGATTGCAGGTTTGAAGCCAGCTTCGGCAACTTAGTGAGGCCCTCCAAAACGTAGTGAGACCCTGTTTCCAAATAAGAAATAAAATTGGGTTGGGAATATAACTTGGAGGTAGAATGCCTCTGGGTTCAATCCCCAGTACCAAAAAAAAGAAGCTTAATTCTTTCCCTAATTTTCAGAGTGAAGAGTTGTGTCATTGTCATCAACATTGGTAGCAAATGAGGTTTTTAATTGTCCATGGATTTTTATTGCACTATAAGAGTTTTACAAATATTGCTCCCACCCCAGCATTACTGGATATTGAACCCAGTACCTCACACATGCTAAGTACGTGCTAGGCACCACTGAGCTATACCCCAAGCTTTTTTTTATATTGAGACAGGTTTTTGCTAAATTGTCCAGGCTGGCCTTCAACTTTCAATCCTGCCTCAGCTTCCCAGGTAGTTGAGCTTACAGGCATGTGTCACCTTGCTCAGCTAGACATGTGCTTTTTTGGTGCTCAGATTGTCTCAAATAAGGGTAGTGGGTGCCCTTGCAAGCAGACTTCTGAGTTTTTTTTTGTACAAATCCATTTGCCCTTCCTTCCTTCCTTCCTTCCTTCCTTCCTTCCTTCCTTCCTTCCTTCCTTCCCTCCCTCCCTCCCTCCCTCCCTCCCTCCCTCTTTCGAACCCAGGGGTATTCTACCTCTTAGCTACACCCTAAGCCCTTTTTATTTTTTGTTTGAAACGGGGTCTTCCTAGTCTGCTGAGAGTCTTGCTATGTCCCTGAGGCTGTCCTTGAACCTGGGATTACTCATGTGTACCACCATGCCTGGCACCCGTTAGTCTTTGAGTGATTCCTTACTTCTGGATACAAGATACTTTGGTTCAACATAGACTTTTCTTGCTTTAAATTTGGAATCAACAATTTATCCAAGGAGCTTTGTCTCCTTATTGTGGGGATTGTATTTAGAATCCAATATCTGAATGCTGAGTATGCTCTTTGTTGTAAGGGTGTCTGCTTCTGAGCCCTTTTAGGAAGGAAAAAAAGCATGATATCATATTGATTATTCTAATTAAAATGTAACATTGCAGGTTTCTGTCTTTTTCGTTTAAGTACTTTAATTTTTTTTTCTCTTTTGGGTGGGGGCACTGGGGATTGAACCCAGGGGCATTTATATACCTCAACCCTTTTTATTTATTTATTTATTTATTTATTTATTTATTTTTTGTGGTACTGGGGATTGATCCCAGGGGTGTTCTACCTCCGCGCTACACCCCGGCCCTATTTTTTATACTTTATTTTGAAACCGGGTCTCACGAAGTTGCGGAGGGCCTCACTAGGTAGGGAGAGAGAGAGAGAGAGCCGAGGCTGGCCGCGAACCCGGATCCTCCGGTCTCCACCTCCCAAAGTACTGGGATTACAAGCGTGCGCCACCACACCCGGCAACCCTTTTTATTTTGAAACAGGGTCTTGCTAAGTTGTTAAGAGTCTCACAAAGTTGCCGAGGCTGGCCTCCAACCTGTGATTTTCCTGTCTCAGCCTCTCAAGTACTGGAATTACAGGTGTGTGACACCATACCCAGTTATGCCTTGACTTTTGAGGCAGTAAGGCAATATTTGATGAGTATTTTTTTGTGTGTGTGTATGTGTGTGTGTGGTACCAGGATTGAACCCAGGGGCATTCTACCTCCGAGTTACACCCCCAGCCCTGCTTTATTTTTATTTTGAAACAGGGCTCACTAGGTTGATGAGAGTCTCACTACTTGCTGCTACCACGCTTGACATGATGAATATTTTGAAGTGCTAACGTAGTAGTTCAGTGTAGTATTCTAATGAGAACAGAATTTTGGGCTGTATTCTTTTTTCTTTTTTTGCCGTACTGGGAATTGAACCCAAGGGCATTCTACCTCCGAGCTATACCCCCAGCCCTATTTTTTGTTCTTTATTTTGAAACAGGGTCTTACTAAGTTGTGGAGGGCCTCACTAAGGAGTTGAGGCTGGCCATGAACCTGGATCCTCCGGTCTTAGCCTCCCAAGTACTGGGATTACAAGTGTGCGCCACCACGCTTGGCTGGGCGGTATTCTTGAGTAAGGTGGTAGGGAATACTCTTTTCTCTGAACATACTCCTACCTTTGGATGCTATTGCTTTGCACAAGTGCACATTATTGATTAGAGAAGGATGCCTGGATGACTGAATAAATGAGTCTGGTCATATGGTGTAAGAAGAAGAATCAACAGCATATATTTTGTTCACAGTGGGTCAATTGGGACTATCTTTAATAAGTTTTTTTTTATGGTAGTGGAGATTGAACATAGGGGCATTCTATCTCTGAGCTACACCCCAGACCTATTTATTTTATTTTTGTGGTACTGGGGATTGAACGCAGGCGCATTCTACCTCTGAGCTACATTGCCAGACCTTTTTTATTTTTATTTTTTTGGAACATGGTCTTACTAGGTTGTTGAGAGTCTCACTAAACTGAAGCTGGCCTGGAACCTGCTATCCTCCTATCTCAGCCTCCCAAGTACTGGGATTACAGGCGTGTGCCACCATGCCCAGTTATTTATTTTTTGTGGTACTGGGGATTGAACCCAGGGGCATTCTACCTCTGAGCTATACCCCAGTCCTATTTTTTATTTATTTTGAAACAGGGTCTCACTAAGTAGCAGAGGGCCTCACTAAGTAGCTGAGGCTGGCCATGAACCTGCAATTCTCCTGTCTCAGCCTCCCAAGTATTGGGATTACAAGTGTGTGCCACCATGCCTGGCTATAATAAACTGTTTTTTTTTTTGGCAGTACTGGGGATTTTTTTTGTTGTTGGGGTTCTGTAAATTGAACTCAGGGGCATTCTACCTCCGAGCTACACCACCAGTCCTATTTTATTATTTTTTTTTTAGTTTGAAACGGGTCTCACTAAGTTGCAGAGGGCTTCACTAAGTAGCTGAGGCTGACTGCAAACCTGCGATCCTCCTGTCTCAGTCTCCCAAGTACTGGGATTAGAAGTGTGTGCCACCACGCCAGGTTTATTTATTTTTATTTTGAAACAGGTTCTCACTAAGTTACTGAGTACCTTGCTATATCACTGAGGCTGGCCTCAAACCTGCCATTCTCCTATCTCAGCCTCCAAACTAGGATTATAGGCATGGGCCACAACACCTGGCTTCCAGTAGAATATTTGAAGCTCTTCTGGAAAAAGCCACACACGTATGACACTAGTAACAGAGCATTACACTCTAGGCAATGTCATAAAACTAGTTGATATTCTGTAGAGTTTATTTATTTTTTTTTGCGGTACTGGGGGTTGAACGCAGAGGTGTTCTACCTCCGCTCTATGCCCCCGGCCCTATTTTTTATGCTTTATTTTGAAACCGGGTATCACGAGGTTGCGGAGGGCCTCACTAAGGAGAGAGAGAGAGAGACAGAGTGAGAGCTGAGGCTGGCCGCGAACCCGGATCCTCCGGTCTCTGCCTCCCAAAGTACTGGGATTACAAGTGTGCGCCACCATGCCCGGCTGTAGAGTTTATTTTAAGACAGTGTCAACGCATAGTGATAATTGTGTGCTGTAGATTGCTGTATAGTTGTATCAGTTTGCTAGGGCTGCCATAACAAAGTACCACAGACAAAATAGCTTTAACAACAGAATTTTTTTTTTTTATAGTTTGGGAGACTGGAAGTCCAAGATCAAGGTGTTGTAGGTTTATTTTCTCATGAGGCCTTTCTTTTGGCTAGCAGATGTCTCCCTGTTCACTGTATACTTACATGGCCTTTTCTCTTTGTGTGTGAATCCCTGGTATCTCATTTTCTTCTTAAAAAGGACACCAGTCTTAACGGAGTAAGGTCTCACCCTTATGATCACATTAAACCTTAGTTACTTTTTTCAAGGCCCTATATCCAAATGCAGTCACATTGTGGGTTAGGGCTTCAACTTACGAATTTTGAGGGAACACAGTTTAGTTCAAAACAAGAGTAGTATGAACCCAAACGACAGAACAGAATAGAAGGTACATTTTCTCTAGTGAAAGGCATAGTGGAAAAGAATAGAAGAAGGAAAGGGCAAGTATAAAGTAGTTTTGATGGGTTATACCTTGTTAGTTTATTCATATCACAATAGCATGTCTCAGACAAAATTTCTCACGTATTCTGAAATAATTTATGCTATTGAATGTTGTATGACAACTTCACTATTACAATATCCATTGATGCGTCAGACACTAGAGTCTTTTTGTTTGTTTTTTAGGGAATAGGAGTCAGCTGAGTAATGAAAGAGGAGAGTGCAATGGGAATACCATAGTCTTTGTAGGGATGGAGTTATTGGTAAATTAAGCATCAGCAATAGTATTTGTTCCTTGCCTGGTCAATCACTATTGATTTAAAATTCCTTAAAATATTTACAGATAAAGATCTTCCATAGAGCCAGACGTGGTGGCGCACACTTGTTATCCCAGTCCTTGGGAGACCAAGACAGTAGGATTGCAGGTTGACGGCCAGCCTCAGCTACTTAGTGAGGCCTTCCGCAACTTAATGGGACCCTGTTTCAAAATAAAGAATGAAAAATAGGGCTGGGGGTGTAGCTCGGAGGTAGAATGCCCCTGGGTTCAATCCCCAGTAACACACACACACACACACACACACACAATCTTCCATTGCTAGTTTGTGCCAAGGGTGTTTACCATTAAAGGTTTATGAAACATTTTGAAATTCCTCTTCAGATTCACGAGCCTATATTTAGAATGTAGTATAAAACTTTAGAATGTATAGCCAGCCTAAAAAAATTAATGTTGGGGCTGGGAATGCAGCTCAGTGGTAGAGCACTTGCCTAACATGTAATTGAATTATTTAGTTTATATTGGAATTTACTCTGTGTTATATATTCTATGGATTTTGACATAGATAAAGACATATATCCATCATTATAGTTTCATATCACATAGTTTCACTGCTCTAAAAATTTCTGCTTCACCTTATCATCCCTGTCTTACTCTCCCTGGAGCACTTGGTAACCCCTCTATTTTTTAGGTGTTGCCATAGTTTTGTATGGAGTAATAAACAGCATGTAGGCTTTTCAGATTGGATTCTTTCACTTACCAGTATGTATTTAAGGTTCTTCTGTGTCTTCATGGCTTGATATCCCTTTTTTTAAGTTACATCCATTGTGTGGATGCTACTTTTTGAAGGATTATGTTGGTTGCTTTAGATTTTGGCAATTATGAATAAAGCTGCTATGAGCATTCTTGTGCAGATTTTTTTTTTTGTGGTACTGGAGATTGAACCCAGGGGCATTCTACCTTTGAGCTACACCCCCAGCCCTATTTTTTATTCTTTAGTTTGAAACAGGGTCTCACTAAGTTGCGGAGGACCTTACTAAGTAGCTGAGGCTGGCTGTGAACCCGGATCTTCCTGTCTCAGCCTCCTAAGTACTGGGATTACAAGCGTGTGCCACCACGCCCAGCTTTTGCAGATTTTTTGATGGACTTATGTTTTCAACTAATTTTGGTAAGTACTAAGGAGTGACATTGCAGGATTACTTGGGAAAAGTAGGTTTAGTTTGGTAAGAAGCTGCCACACTATTTTCCAAAGTTACTGTGCCATTTTGCATTTCCACCAGCAATGAATGGCAGTTTCTGTAGTTCTACATTCTTACCAGCATTTGGTGTTGTCATTGTTTTGGATTTTTGCCATTCTAATAGGTATGTGGTACTAGTGACGTATGATTTTGAGTCTCTTTCATATACTTATTTGCCATCTGTATATATTCTTTTGTGGGATGTCTTCAGATATTTTTCCTATTTTGCCCATTTTAATTGGATTTTTTCTTATTGTTGAGTTTTAAGAATTCTTTGTGTATATTCATACATATATATTTTTTGATCCTGGGGATTGAACGCAGGGGTGTTCTACCTCTGAGTTACACCCCAGCCCTATTTTACTTTTTCTTTTGAAACGGTCTCACTAAGTTGTGAAGACTATTGCTAAGTTGCTCAGGCCGGCCTTGAAACCTGTGATCCTCCTATCTCAGCCTCCCAAGTACTGGGATTACAGGTGTGCACCACCACACTTGGCTGTTTATATATTTTGAATATCAGCCTTTTATCATATATTTGTTTTGAAAGATTTTCTCTTATTCTGTGGCTTATCTTTTCATTCTTTTAATGGTATCTTTTTCAGAGCAGAAGTTTTTAGTTTTCATGAAGTACAGCTTACTGATTATATTTCTCATGGTTTGTACTTTTGGTGTTATATGGGGTCACCACCAAACCTAAGAATACCTAGATTTCCTCCTTTACTGTTATCTTCTAGTTTTATAGTTGTTTTACACTCAGATCTGTGACTTTCTTTCTTTCTTTCTTTCTCTTTCTTTCTTTCTTCTCTGTCTTTTCTCTCCTTTCCTTTCCTTTCCTTTCCTTTCCTTTCCTTTTCCTTTCCTTTCCTTTCCTTTCCTTTCCTTTCCTTTCCTTTCCTTTTTTGTGGTACTGGGGATGGAACCCAGAGGCATTCTACCTCTGAGCTATATCCCCAGCCCTATTTTATTATTTAATTTAATTTATTTTATTATTTTATTTTATTTTATTTTTTTGGCGGTACTGTGGATTGAACCCAGGGGCATTCTATCTCCGGTTTACTCCCCCAGCCCTATTTTTTATTCTTTATTTTGAAACAGGGTCTCACTAAGTTGCAGAGGGTCTCACTAAGTAGCTGAGGCTGGCCATGAATCCGGATCCTCTGGTCTCAGCCTCCCAAGTACTGGGATCACAAGTGTGTGCCACCATGCCCAGCTTTATTCTTTTATTTTGAAACAGGGTCTCACTAAGTTGCAGAGGCTGGCTGCGAACCTGCGATCCTCCTGCCTCTGCCTTCCAATCACTAGGATTACAAGTGTGCACCACATGCCTGGCTCTTTTTTTTTCTTTTTTGGTACTAGGGATTGAACCCAGGGACATTCCATCTCTGAGCTTCACCCCTGGCCCTTTTTTTGTTTTGTTTTGAAACTGGGTCTTGCTAGGTTGCTGAAAGTCTCCCTGCCTTGCTGAACCTGTGATCCTCCTTTTCAGCCACCCAAGTATTGGGGTTACAGGTATGTGCCACCATGCCTGGCTGATCTGTGACCCATTGTGAGTCTATTTTTCTTTTTTTTTTTTTTGCGGTACTGGGGATTGAACCCAGGGGCATTCTACCTCTGAGCTACACCTCCCAGTCCTATTTTTTAATTCTTTATTTTGAAACAGGGTCTAAGTTGTGGAGGGCCCCACTAAATAGGTGAGGCTGGCCACAAACCTGGATCCTCCAATCTCAGCCTCCCAAGTACTGGGATTACAAGCGTGCGCCACCACACCCGGCTTGAGTTTATTTTTCTGAAAGATGTATGATTGTTGTCCACATTTGTTTTTGCTTGTAGATCTTCAGTTGTTTCAGCACTACTTTGTTGAAAAGACTGTCCTTTTCTCATTGACTTGCCTTTGTTTCTTTGCCAAAAGTCAGTTGACTATATTTGTGTGGTTCTATTTTTGAGCTGTCTTTTCTGTTCCTTCGATCTGTTTGGGTATTGTTTTTCCAGTACCAGCGAATTTTTCCCCCCACTTTTGGGGATGGAACCCAGGGGTACTCTACCACTGAGCTATATCCCCAGCCCTTTTTTATTTTTGATTTTGAGTGTAGGGTCTTGCTAAATTGCCCAGGCTGGCCTTGAATTTGTAATTCTCAGCTTCAGTCTCCCGATAGAAGCTGGAATTACAGGTGTGTGCCACTGTGCCTGGCTTCTAGTACCAGCTATCTTTTTATTTTTTGGTGCTGGGGATTGAACCCAGGGGCATTCCACCTCTGAGCTAGCCTCCCCCAGTCCAGTTGTTTTGAAACAGGGTCTCACTATGTTGTTGAGAGTCTCACTACTTTCTTTTTTTTTTTATTTTGCGGTACGGGGGATTGAACCCAGGGGCATTCTACCTCCGCGCTACACCCCCAGCCCTATTTTTTTTATACTTTATTTTGAAACTGGGTCTCATGAAGTTGCAGAGGGCCTCACTAAGGAAGGAGAGAGAGAGAGAGAGAGAGAGAGAGAGAGAGACAGGGAGAGAGAGAGAGAGAGAGGAGAGCGCTGAGGCTGGCCGCGAACCGGGATCCTCCGGTCTCCGCCTCCCAAAGTACTGGGATTACAAGCGTGCGCCACCACGCCCAGCCTGAGTCTCACTACTTTCTGAAGTTGTCATCAAACCTGCAATCCTCCTGTCTTAGCCTCCCAACTGAGATTACAGGTGTGGGCCACCATGTGCAGCTTAGTACCAGCTCACTTAATTAGTTTTATAGTTAAGTATGATGTTCTGTGCTGTTTGATTTTGTTTTTCTCTTTTAATATTTTTTGTGTGTGCAGTACCGGGGATTGAACGCAGGGGTGTTCTACCTCCGCGCTACACCCCTGGCCCTATTTTTTATACTTTATTTTGAAACCGGGTCTCACGAAGTTGCGGAGGACCTCACTAAGGAGAGAGAGACGGAGAGAGAGAGAGAGAGAGAGAGAGAGCGCGAGCGAGCTGAGGCTGGCCGCGAACCGGGATCCTCCGGTCTCCGCCTCCCAAAGTACTGGGATTACAGGCGTGCGCCACCACGCCCGGCTTGTTTTTCTCTTTTAATATTATGTTAGCTGTTCTGGGTCTTTCACCTTTTTATATAAACTTTATAATGAGCTTGTCAATATCCACAAAGTTACTTTGCTGAAATTTTGATAGGTATTGTTTTGAATTTATAGATCAATTTTGGGAAAATTTACATTTTCCTTTCCTTTTCCCTTTTTGTATGTTTCTGGGGATAGAACCCAGGGCTTTGCACATGCTAATCAAGCTCTCCACCACTGAGTTATACTACAGCTCTCAATTAAACTCAGATTGTCATAAGTTTCCTTTTTTTTAATATCCAAAATGTGTTTATTGGGATGATTTCCCACTCCTCTTGATTTAGGCTGCTTTTAGTGTTGCTTCCTTCTGAAGGAACATCCTTCTGTAAGCCTTGCTTTTCCTCCTGTAGGCTGACGGTGGAGCAGCCAACACACAAAACTACGCTTTGTGCATGGCTGAAGACTGTGGTGATTTTTGTAGCATCCTGGGCATTTCACATCCATGAAGTAGGAATTGGGGTTCTGCACCAGGCGCTTCTTCTTGTGTTTCCTTTTCTCCTCTTCTGGAGAGGGATGAAGGAGATCCTTTGCGAGAGGCATGTTCTCGTGGGGAGGTCGTCACCGCCGGAAAGGATAAATTTCCTTTTCATGTAGGTCTGAACACTGTATTTGGAGGCAGACCTTGTGAGGCCACAGGGAGTGTGTCCTTCTTCCAGGACAGCCATCTAGATATCTGAATGTTATGAGAATGAGACTTAGTAGCTAGGAGAGGCCATGTCCACCTCTTTGAGACTCTGGGTCTTCCTGGGTAAGAGATGCCCCTGGGAGCCGGGCGTGGTGGCACACGCTTGTAATCCCAGTACTTTGGGAGGCGGAGACCGGAGGATCCGGAGACCGAAGGATCCGGGTTCGCGGCCAGCTTCAGCGCGCATGCGCGCGCACGATCGATCGATGGATAGATCGATCGGTCTATCTCTCTCTGTCTCTCTCTCTCTGTCCCTCTCTCTCTCTCTCTGTCTCTGTCTCTCTCTCTCTCTCTCTCTCTCTACCTAGTGAGGCCCTCCGCAACTTCGTGAGACCCGGTTTCAAAAATAAAGCATTAAAAAATAGG